>VMDO01026193.1:0-27080 GCA_007922755.1 Pedetes capensis | reverse complement strand
CTTAAGAGACCATCTTGGGAGGGGCAACTGTGTGTGTGCATATTTGGAAAAATTATCTGTCACTCATAGTTCCTTTCAAATGTGTCACTCTAGAAAATTACTTTCTCCTATCAGATAAAAATTTATTACTTAAAATATATAATTGTTAATATTTTCATGCTTTGTTCTAGAATTCCTATGATGATATTACCATACTAACAGGCTTTAAAATCCTCCTCTCTTACAAACTTACAAATAAAATAGCACTTTTCAAAATAAGAATAGTGATTGTACTAGAAACCAGAAAGGGGTACTCAGTACAACCTGTGAAGACAATCTCCCAAAAAAAAAAAAAAAAAAAAAAAAAAGAAAATGGGCACATGTTCCCCCTAGTTTTATTCAAACTAGGGAACACCCAGTGTAACTCAGCCTTGAGCGCTACAGGCAGCAAGTGTGACGTGAGCCTAGGGTCTTTGTTTTGTAAATGGTTCGAGGGCTTGGGTAGGGTGTGGAATTGGTTTGAAAATGTCCTTCCAATGTCCTCAGAGATGCACGTATCTTCTTAGACATGGTGGAACAGTAGGAGCCATTTTCAGTCCCGTTTTCCTCCATATTGCCTAACCTGCCTATCAATTTAGAGAAATATTAATTTTATGTATAATTACATATTAATATTTTAATATGTCAGTAAATCCATGGTTAGCAATTTTTATATATCAGGAAAATGTTACAAAACACTTATATTTGAATATCTTATACATTTAACTTTTAAATGAACCTAAAATAATGTACTCTCAATAAACATCTAAAACACTTTAGGTTTGTTTATTATTATCCTCAATTTAAAAAGAATGTAAAATTGCATTTTCTTTTTTTAAAATTTTGCTTTTGCTGGGCATGGTAGCGGACACCTGTAATCCCAGCAACTCAGGAGGTGGAGCCAGGAGGATCTCAAGTTGGAGGCCAGAGGCAGCCTGAGTAACTTAGTGAGACTCTGTTTCAAAAAGTAAAAAACGGGCTGGGGATACAGCTCAGTGGTAGGTGCTTGTAAAGCTCATGTGAGGCCCTGGGTTCAACCCCCTAGTACCACCACCACCACCACCACCACCACCACCACCACCACCACCACCACAACAACAACAAAATATATATATATATATATATATATATATATATATATATATATATATATAATTATTATTTTGCTTTAAAAGTAAAATCCTATTAAACTATAACATCATTAAACTACAACATTTATAAAAATCTACACTTAAAATTTAGACAACTGTTCTTACTCACTGGATTTTAAGAGAGATTAAAACACTGGGTGTGGTGGCACATACCTGTAATCCCAGAATTTGGGAGGCTGAGGCAGGAATACTAAGGCAAATTCAAGGCCAGTCTGGTCTACATAGCAAGTTCCAGGAGAGCCTGGGTTACACATAGAGACTCTGTCCCCCAAAGCAAGAAAAACAACAAAACAAAACAAAAAGAGAAAGAGAGAAAGAAATTATACCAACAAAAATAAGTACAGCAAAAATAAAATGAGCTAGATGCAATAAAGCAAAAGGCAACATGTTTACCATATTATTTAAGTAGCCAAACACAAAATATTTTAGCAAGTTAATTAATTTGTATGTCATGATTTAATGAATGCTGCTTTATATAATCATATAAAGATATATATGCACGTGGGTATATAAACTTGTATATACATACATGCTCCGTGGGGCAGCCATCCCCACAAACTGAAGACCAAAAAGTTTAAAGCAGCATTAACCACATGCTGTGACTGTTTTATCAAAATGTACCTCAAGTAAAGTCTTTATTTTTATATATTTATTTTTTCTAAAATACTTGTTTTTAATTATTAGATGATCAGATATATTTTATGATGTATCAGTTGTTGTACCAGAGTGCTTTAAAAAAACTCTAAAAACATATTTAGTAGACTTAAACAAACTGCTTGGATTTTAAATGACTCATAGTTTCCCTACAGTTTTAGAGTTAACTCTTACAATGTTGGAATCTTAACTGTTGTTATTAGGTGCCATTAAATCATGTCTGACTGACCATCCTAGGGTTTTCAGTGGCTGATTGTTTCAGAACTGCCTCAGGAGTGGATTGCTACATCCTTTTCTCTTTTTGAGGTGGTGGGAATTGAACTCAGAACTTCAGAGACTGCAGAGCAGTGCCCTACCAACTGAGCTATATCCCAGCTGGCATTTTAACTTGTTGTTAGGTGCCATCGAGTGGAGTCTGGCTTATAGCGACCAAGTTTACAGACTAAAACAGACTAGGGAGTAAGCACTAGCAAACCACTTCCAAAACAACTAGCCATTGAAAACCCTATGAATAGCATCTTAACTAGGCCTTACTAAATCTTGGAAAAAATTATTTTTAGGAGGGAAAAGTGTCTATGGGGCAAAAAATTATCTTAATCTAGAATAATGTAACAGAGTTAAAACAAAAATGTGAACCAAAAGGAAGCCCTCCAAATAGCGCTCCACTAAATGGCTTAGTTCCCCGTTTGGTCGACCTTTGATATGCAGAGTAAACAATTCTGCCTCCCTTCATAGCTTCTCCTCTGATCTGCCTTCCATATGCAGCATAACCAGTCTTGCCATTTTTCTTTAATCCTTTTTTTTTTCTTTTGGTACTGGGGGTCGAACCCAGGGCCTCACGCCTGCATGCTCTGCAAGTGCTGGACCACTGAGCTGTGCCCTCAGCCCATTTTTTTAACTTTATTTGAGACAGGGTCTCACTAAGTTACGCAGAGTGCCTCTCTCTGGTCTTGAACTTGCGATCCTCCTCCCTCCCCCTCCCAAACCCAGATTACAGCATGTGCCACTGCTCCTAGCTCCATTTTTCTTCAATCTTAAGCAAAAAAAGAACTATTTCCCTTTTCACTGTCATTTTACCCATCTGCAAATCACCATGTCCAGCAATCCCCTGGAATTTTGATTACATTTCTCAAGAAATGACCCATTTTATCACCTTTGCAATCCACCTGAAAACAAAACAACAACAACAACAACAACAAAAAACTCTGTTGGGAGTTGGAAGCACCCAGGACCCCAAGTTTTCCTGTCAGACATAGGCAGCAATAGAAAAGACAAAAGGAGAGAGATAAAACATCCTTTATACATTGTAACATTATAGCTGCAGTTTTTAAATTCTTTCAAAAATGCTTACTTAGCACACACATATATACAGGCAGATAGACACAAGAAAATGTTTTAATCTAGGCACTCCAAGCACAATTATAGCTTGCATGAGGTAAGTTTAAACAAATGTAAGATTAAAGTCGCCGCAGGCATGCTAGTCAATTATTTTTAGGAATTTTAGAATCAGATTAATTTTTGCCCAGTGCTGCTTTTTAGGACCTATTTAAATTGAAGCGCATTTTGATGGCTGAAGTAAGAGTCAATGTTAGGGAAGTGTTTTGGGTCAGTGAAGTATGCTGCTTAATGGGGGGATTCCTTCTCAGAGTGTCACCAATGGGCCAGGTATCACCTTTTATGTCTCAGAAAGCCCAAGCACTAAGGAATGTGTACTAGTCGGCTATCATTGTCACTGTAGCAAAAAAACCAACCAAAACAAACTTACAGAGGGAAGAAATTTATTGAGGGCTCACAGTTAGGAGATCAGTCCATCATGGCAGCGGGCAGGCATGGCAGTGGCAGCAGGCAGGGCCCCTGGCAAATGAACTTATAAATGTTCATGAGCAGAAAGCAGAGAGAGAGCACAGAGCCAGGGTCTGGGATAAAAACCTCCAAGAGCATGCCCACACTTCTATCAAGTTAGACGCACTGCCCAAAGTTCCACAATCTCCTAGGACAGTGCCACCAGCTGGGGACCAAACAACATGACCTCTGGGGGACATTTCAGATCCAAACCATAATATTGTAGGGGGAGCTCAAGATGCAGGGTGACCATGTCCTTATGTGCACCTCCCAGATAAACTGTCAAAATTCCTTCCAATCCAGGAATGAGGTATAATCTTTTTATGTCATTTCCTGTGAAACTGCTACTCGTCATAGGGGCCAGGCACCCCTTGACATCTCCATTAAACCCCAGTCACCTAGAGTCACCCAGAGTGGGCCAGAGGGAGCCTTTGTCTCTTCTCTTTGGGGTCCAGGAACCATCATATAGACAGATCTCTAAAGCAACAGTTACTAGAGACATTAGATATTTAGCCTCTACTTGAGCCAATCTATTGTGACTAACACACACACACACACACACAAACACACACACAAAATGACATTTTGAAAAAGATTACATTTATTTATTGAACCGGGTATGGTGGCTGTAATCCCAGTAGTTTGGGAGGCAGAGACAGAAGAATCTCAAGTTCGAGACCAGAGGCAGTCTAAGTAACTTAGTGAGACCCTGCCTCAAAAAGTAAAAAAGTGGGCTGGGGGTGCAGCTCAGTGGTCCAGCACTTGCCAAGCATGGAAGTGTGAGGCCCTAGGTTCAAACTCCCGTACCGCAAAAAAAAAAAAAAAAAAGATTACATTTATTTAGAGTGTCAACTAGAATTCTCCTAGGGCACACCAAGGTGGTTAATGTTTATAAAGCATAACATTCTTTATACAAATTATAACAGAGATCTCTCACATTTATGACAAGATGACTGGTGTCCCATCCCAAACGTGGGTGTGTTCCAGAAGAGAACCAAGGTTGCAGCTCAGAACCAAACAAGCACTTTCTAAATACACTGAGAGTTCAATCACTTGGACCTCGTCTCATGTCAGACTCCATATCAAGTGTCCCTGAGGACCACACAGCTACAGCATGCTTGAGAATTTGTAAGCTCCCAGAACCAATCACTTTTTAAAATAACCAAACAGCTGCAGCTCGGCACCAAATGACCACTTAACAAAATGACTGGTGTCCAGTCCCAAATGTGCATTTGCTCACCACAGAAACAAGGCTGCAGCGTCCTCAGAAAGCACGTCAGCTCTCAAACCAAACAAATGTTTCTCAAATAGATGAGGGGGCCCAGGAAACCTGTTATTGGCACCAACTAGACAGACTTAGGATTTTCCATGGTTACACAAATTAAAATAGAGGTTTTTCCAACACTTCTGATGCTCAGTGTATTTTATATTCCATCCCTGCAAATTACCAATGCAAAATTATAGAATTTAAACTTCCCTGTTAAATGGGCAAGACACTCAATTAATTCAAAAGAACCCAGATGGGTTTCCAAAAGGACAAAGAAAGGAAGGGGGAGAATTTACCAAGGGTCAGACTTCAGGGCCTGTAGACTCCAAAGATTAATTTCTCTGCCTCTCCAAATAGTGGTAGAAACAGCCAATGCTGGCAAAATTGGAATGATTTTTTTAAAAAATGCCTGGAATAAAAGTGATTCTAATAACTGCATGGGGCCATTCAATGTTTCCTCTTTGGCTGGGGTCAACTTCCTACAAGTGGCTTAACACCTAGAGGGTGTGCTTTTTCCTGGCTGGCTTACCAAAATTGTTACCAGAGTTTAGGGCAAAGCTCAGAACTACACTCACCCACCCATCCCCAGTACACCAATTAAAGAGATGAGTAATGGCAAAAAGCAGGGAAAGGAGACCTAGTCAACGTGTACACTGGGGAGAGGAACAGATAAAAGAGTCCAGTAACCCCCAAGTCTGTCTTCAGGGAATTGATATGAACGTTAGGTTTAAGTAGAGGAAAACTTTGAGGCAAGAGCAAGAGGGATGTGGAATTAAGCAGGCCCTGCTCAGAGTGTGAGCTCAGTTCCGGTTTTGCAGCCGGCAGCCAAGAGGTTGTTATTGCCACTATCTCTTGGAGGGGTAATTGCAGTCCCTTGTCAGAAAGAGATGTTTATACATCAAGACCTTCAGATGCCTCTTAGGGGTCTGACACAGGACACTTGTGGGTCTAAGTGAGGAGGTGATGCTTTTTAGCAAAGGCAGTTTACAAGTGCTTATTATTAATCCAGTCAAAAATTTGGGTTTTGGTTCAACTTCTAAAATTTTTTGTATCATTAGCTATTTAAAAGTTGAAATAAAATGAAAACTATTTTATTCGTCTGTCTGCATATGTTGTTGTTAGGTGCCATTGAGTTGGGGCCAACTCATGGTGACCCTGTGTACAACAGAATGAAACCTTCCCCAACACTGTGCCACGCCCAGCATTATTGTCAGTGCTTCTCTGCTATTCATAGAGTTTTCAATGAATGATTGTTTCAGGAGTGGGCTGCCAGGTCCTTCTTCCAAGCCCCCAGCAGCCAGTATTCCCAGATGGTCTCCCATCAAAGTACTAACCAGGCCCAATCCTGCTTAGCTTCTGAGATCTGATGAGACTGGACACCAAGGTGGTATGGCTTTAGACATCTACACATAGGATTAAAATTTTAAACCCAAACCCAAACCCAAACCAAATCCAAATGTTCTAAATCTTAACATACTGAACCCCCACTTAAATCTTAAGCCAATTTTTTTTTTTGCAGATTTGAAACCCTGGAAAAATCAGATCAGATGGCTGGGGATGTAGGTCAGTGGTAGGGTGCTTGCTTAGCGCATGGAAGGCCTGGGGTTTAATCCCCAGGAAAAGAAAGAAAGAGAAGGAAAGAAGGAAGGAGATAAAAGGAGAGAGAGAAACAGAGGAGGGGGAAGGGAGAGAGGGAGGAGAGAGTTATATTGCTCCAAGGATATAATTTACAACTCTGTTTAAAGGTTAAACAAAATTTAAAGTTAAGTTTTAAAATTAAGTAAAAACTATGACGTGGTTCACTTATTTTTCTTAGAGAGTTTGCTTTTTGTAAACAAAATTGTAAGGTGGATTTATGAGGCCCACTGTTCAGGTTTAGGGATAAGAGAAGAGGGCAAATAAGTTTAAACTCAAAGGCCACACACATGCTGGCCCTAACTAAGCATAGTCCATTTGTCGTTAACACTGTTGTTTGAGATCTCTTCGGAAAATAATCATTGTCTCTATGCAGGCAATCTTCACTGATCTTGTCACTTGTACTAAAGTTGTTGACTTTGAGCCAGCAAGAGAGGTAACCGTTAATTTTTCTCTATCTTGCCTCATTAACATGTGGTGACCTGACCATGACAAAGGATTGCCTTAGAGGGGGTGGCTAAGGAAATATCTCATCTGAGATTTACTATCAAAGAGCCAGCTAGTAAAAATCTAAAAATCCGGGGTGGCGGAAGAAGCACGTGAGGCAGAGGGAAGGAAAACTACAAAGACCCAGGGGGGGAATAAATTCAGTTCCTGGGGCTTCTGGTTACTCTTCATATGAAGGGACATCCGCAGCTAGGGTTGCTGACAGTTTATGCAGTAACTTGTAATACTTTGCTTCAGTTGAACCGGCTTGATCCTACCCTCCATGCCCCTCATCGGCCTCTCCTTCCCTGCTCAGCTGGTATGGCTGGGTTTTCCTGGGACACCAGAATTCTGATCTGGAAGGAGCCCATCCAGTGGGGGAGACTGTGGTATGTAGGGAACAATCAAGATATCAGGCCTACCTGCCAGGGTCTGATGCCCCCATTCTGCGGAGCCCCTCCCCATGTCTCCCTCTCTGCTTCCATAGGATTTCACATGGTTATAGGGCCAAGCAGCATAATGCATGAGTATTGTCCTCTATGTCCTTGCCTGTAAAATGGGCACGATTATAGTGCCTACTATTATCAAGACAATTAAATGAATTAATAGATGTAAAGCACATGAAGCCAAGTCTGGCATCTGGAACTCAAAGACACTTTTAGTATTACTATAATTATTTTAAAAATATATCTCCTTTCTCACCTCCAGGGGGGGTCCCTGTCCTTTGTTCATCTTGGCATCTCTAGTGCTTATCACATGTGCCTAGAAGGTACCCCATACATTTCAAATAAATGCATGAGAATTAAACGATTGAGTAAATATGCCATTCATCCCACTAACGTTTATTAGCACTTCATACCAGGTTCTGTTCAGGTTGCTAAAAACAGAGATGAACAAGGCAGAATTTACCCTTGACCTCATAGGATTTAGGTTTAAAGAGAAAAGACAATATATAAGCAGATTAGATCATTTTAAAGCATAGAAATACTGTGAATAAAAATCAAGTTCATAGCCGGGCGCGGTGGCGCATGCCTGTAATCTCAGAGACTCGGGAGGCAGAGGCAGGAGAATCACAAGTTCAAGATCAGAGGCAGTCTGCGTAATTTAGTGAAACTCTCAAAAAGTAAAACAAAAAACAACAAACAAACAAACAAAGGGCTGGGGGTGCAGCTCAATGGTACAGCACTTGCAAAGCATGCAAGCGCAAGGCCCTGGGTTCAAACCACAGTACAAAAAAAAAAAAAAAAAAGTCCAGAAGGGAGGTTTAGCTGGGGTGGTCCGAGAAGGGATCTTTGCAGCCGCGACTTGAACGACAGATGAGTCCGCGCACTCGGCGGGAGGTGGCAGCGCAGCAGGAAGAGTGGGGGGTGCGGGGACGCGGCTGCCGCTCGGTGGGCCTACCCGGTCCCCCACACACCTGCCGCCACACCTGCCACCCAGGCCGATGCCCCGCCTCCCTCAGCGGGGGCTGCGAGCGCCTGGGCGGGAGGCGGAGTGCGCCGCGCCCCGACCGCGCCCCCGGCGCCCGCGGGCTGGGTTCCCACCGGCTGTCGTCAAGGCGACGGTGACGTCATGGGCCGCGGAGTACGGAATGTTTGGGCGGCTGCGGCGGTTGCCGGGAAACGCCCGCTCGGCGCTCCAAAGCCGTAGGCCGGGACGCGTCGTCCTGTCCAGCCCTCGCTCTCAGCCTCCCTCCTGGATTCCAGACGGACGCCGGTTCTGGTCCTCACCCACGTCCCTGCCCAGCCCCGGGCCGACCTGCTGGGCAGGGCACCTGGTCCCTCCTTGGTGCTCTTTGAAACTGCCTTTGTGACCTGCATCACCCCGACACCTCCATTTTCCTGGGGGACGAAGCACTGCCTTGACCTCCCAGTGACCCTCTGGGATCGCTTTTGCCCTTCCAGCCTGTCCTCCACCAGGCAGGCAGCACTACCGCGAGGTTACCAGATCAAGTCATGATACCCTCCACCACCTTCCCAGGTCGCTCAGTCAGAAATCTCAGCTCTCAGTGGCCTGTAACACCAAAAAGGTGCTTCTCTGCCTTTCTCTCCAACCTCGGTGCCTCCACTCCTCCGCACCTGCCTCCACCTGGTCACACTGGCTTTCTTGCTCTACGCAAAACACACCAAGCTGATTCCTCCAGGGCCTTTGTACTTGCTGCACCCTTTTTCCTGGAGGTCTCTTTTCGCAGATCTTTAGTGGTTGAGCTCTGCACTCAGATCTCACTTCAATTGTCTCTCCAGAAAGACCTTTCTTGATCCATCCTCACCGCTTCCTCCTGTCTGCAGAGAATTTCCTCCAAGTTTTCATGCTGTTTCAGGTTTCGTCTAGGACCTATGGCAATATAAAATTATCTTGCTTACCTATTTGCTTGTTTATTGTTAGTGTGGTACATACTATTTCTGCACAGGAAACCACCTCAAACGTTGTTGTTATTAGGTGCCGTCCAGTCGGTATCCGACTCATAGCGACCCTCATAGGGTTTTCAATGGCTGTTTCAGGATTGCCTTGGGAGTGGATTGCCAGGTCCTTCTCCCATTTTTGTGGTGCTGGGAATTGAACTCAGGACCTCAGAGACTGCAGCACAGCGCTCTACCAACTGAGCTAAATCCCAGCCCACCTCAAACATAGTGGGTTAAATAACTATGAAATGATGCTCTTGAAATCTATGGGCCAGAAATTTAGACAGAACACAAGAGGGATGACTTATTTCTGTCCTGTAATGTCTGGAACCGCAGCTAGAACATACATACACATGACCTTTTCACATAAGGTGAGCTTCCTCACAGCATGGCAGTCTCAGTGTAGTTAGACTTCCTACAATTGTTGCAGGCTCCTAAGACAGGAGTCCCACAAACAAGGCAGAAACTACATCACCTTTTGTGACCTAGCCTCAGAAGTCATGAAGAATCACACATATCAGCTCCATTCTGCTGGTTACAAGCAGGTCACACCTCTTCCTAGATGGAAAGAAAGGGAATTAGGCCCCACCTCTTTTTTTTTTTTTTTCCGCTTTCTTTCTTCTTTTCTTTTTTACCATGGGAGAGGGTCTTGCTGCCTCTGGCTTGTAACTCACGATCCTCTAGCCCCTGCCTTCTGAGTCTTGAGGATTACAGGGGTGAGTCAGTGCACCTGGCTCTAAGCACCATTTTTTGATGGGTAGGAGGCAAAATTCTAGAACATGCAGCTGTTTGGGGGAAGTTCCTTCATTGGAATATCACCTCCATGAAGAACTGCTTCTTTTGTTTGTTGTTCATCCCCTTTGCCAGAGATGAGGCCAAGGAACACAACAGGTATTCGATTCGTGTTTTAGAGTGAATAAACAAAAGTTTGTCTTCCAAAGAGTCATTTGAACCTCGCCCTTCTATCCATAAGCGTATTTCTTGCCCCCCTCCTAGATGGCTCTGGAAGAAGCCATGTGATTGTATTGCAAGGTGGGAGTTAGGTAGCTTGTTTTCAGTGGGAAGGGAGCAGTCATTGGGGATTGAGGTGTGGCCAAATGAGATTCTGGGCCAGTTTTCTACCGTAAAGGGTGTTAAAAACCAGGTCTCCTTTTCCCCAGTCTGCATTCGAGGATTGCCCACATGAGGAAGTTTTGTCGGACAGGCTGTGGAAGCAGGAAAGCAGCCGGATGTGAGAGGAGCTTTGGGGAGGTGGGGCAGGCATCAGGAAGGGGGTTAGAGTGCCTGTTAGTAGCAATTGCAGACACCTGGGGAAGAGGTGGCCCTGAAGCTGACCATATGCCTGTAAGTTTCTCAATTCTCCTGCTTTGTTATTCTGGGAGCACAATCCATTCCTTCAATTTGTTCCATTTGATCTCCCCAAAGTCCTGAGGTACATACGGTTTCTCTTCCCCTTTCCATGAGGGGTCGTGGCAGGTGCCATTGACCCAAGCCAAAGAAGACAGCCCAGGCCCTGCCCTGCTCTCACATCAGTGGGCCCCCAGGTTCTGCTTGGGGTTCCCAAATACCTCCTTCCCTCCATCTCCACGGTGGCTCTGCGGGTTCCTGTTTCAGCAACTCTGTCCCCATCCCCCATCCCATCCCCAAACTGTCACTTCAATCCAACCCTGCGGGGTTCCCACACCAGCTCCCCCTGAAGTTCACCATCCAAAGGCCACTGGAGGCTCTGCCTGGGCAGCTGCTGTGTTTACCGCCTCTCTCCCCGTCCCACTTGCTCCAGCCCTTCCTTCTAGGACCTTCATCATGCTGTCTAGGCTGTGTCACACCGCCCAGGTTTTGCCCAGGGCCATCTTACTACGTGCAATCGTCACCGTCCCTAAGGCCCGCAATGCTTTTAAGTCAGAAGGAGAAAAAAAAGGACTTTTAGTCAGAAGAAAATGTTTTAATATAAACCATTAACATAATCGTCTTTATACGGCCACAGTCATAAAATATACCTTTTCTTTTTACTTTTTGTATGGAAAAGGAGTTCGTAAAGGCAAAAGTGCCCGGGAACCTGGTTTTGCTGAGGCTGGGCCCCACCCTCCCCGCTTTTCCATCCTGCCCTTTTGGGAAAGCTTGGTCCTCCTGAAGACCTTGCTTTGAGGCATCCTTTTCGTGGAGGCCAAGCGATTGGGAATGTCCTGCGCCCCGTGCCTCAACCGGAGTCCAGCCCTGCAGTTTGGAAACCCGTTGTAACTCTGGGTTCTGTGAGTCACCCCCCTCCCCCGTTGCTCTCTCCACGTCACCAGCCACGATTTCTCGGCCCTGGTGCCCTCTGTCATCTACGGCACAGCCACCCCGCTGGGCGCTCGGCTAACGTCAGGGGAAAGTGGGCAGAGGGTGGGGCCTCGCGAGCCTCCAGCAAATGCAGAGCCGCGGGGGCGGCGCGTGCGCGGAGCTGCGGCCCCCGGGCGGGTTCTCGGCCCCAGCGCCCACCTCCAGCGCCCTGCGCTCCTGCTTCAGCCGCCCGGGCTGAGCCCCTCCCTGCCTCCTTTGCGAAGTTTCTTACGAAAAAGTGCGGCAGAGAATTCCCAGAAGGTCCCGGATGTGAGGTCACGGCGTGAGGTCACCGAGCTCGGTTCCAGGAATCAGAAACGTGTGGGAGAGGAAGGAACGCACAGGAAAGGAGAGCGCGCGCCGGGAGTCCTGGGGACTGGCGGGGGGGAGGGGCGGTGGAGTCCCAGGCTCCTCCCCCGCAAAGTCTTGGCCATTCTGACCTCAGGAAAGATTCCCAAAGAAAGGAGGCTTCACTCTACCTTGCTAAAGAAATCCCAGTTGAACACAGAGACCCGGATCCCTCTGAACCAAGATCAAAAAGTCTGATACTGCATGGTGTTGGGACAGATGCGGTAACAGGAGTACTTTTCCACTGTCGTCAGGGAGAGAGAACTGGCTGGGTCTGCTCATTTGGAGAACAATTTGTGAATGTGATGAGAATGTTATATGATGCCCTTTGACTTAACAATTGCACGTCTATGGACACAAATATGAAACAACTTGTCAGTGGGATGAGAATGTTATATGATGTCCTTTGACTTAACAATTGCACGTCTATGGACACAAATATGAGAATAAGGTGTAAGGTGTTCTTTGGCAGCATTGCTTGAAGTACCAAAGATTGGAATCCACCCAGAAGTCCCTCCATAGGGAACTAGTTTTAAAAATAACCCTAGAGAATACTGTGTCATGAGGGCAGGTGTTTGTGGGCCAAATGTCTAAGATACATTGTAGTAAACCCAGAAGCACCCTCCCAACTCCCATGGGCTCCATTATGACTAGATGTTAAAGTGCGTATTCATTCAATAAATACAATACTGAGCACCTAAAGGTGCCTGGCACAAGATGGGGCCTGGTGGCAAGTGCCTGTAATCCCTGCATTGGGAGGCAAAGGCAAGAGGCTCTCCAGCTCTGGGCCAGTCAGAGCTACATAATGAGACCCTGTCTCAAAAAAGACCCCCTCCCCCAAAATAAAAGTGCATGATGCATTGCAGACACTGTAGATAATGACAGTGCGCAAAACAAAGGCCTGGATTCACACAATTTATGGAAAGGGATGACCAAGGCCTCCGTGGTGATAAGGGGTGATAAAGTCTATGGAGGAAAAGGGAAACTCTCTTGCACAAATTGACATTTGAGCCGAGACCCAAAGAGGCAAGTGGCATCCTGCATCCCTCGGGGGGGGGGGGGGGCGTGCAGACAGGGGCAAGGTAGGACATTGTAGGCTTTTATAGACAGATGGGAAGTCATCAGAGGGTCTTGAAGAAGTGACATGGTCCGACTTAGGTTGTAAATGCTCCCTCTGGCTACTGAGTGGAGACATACTGCAGAGGGACAGTGTAGGACAGGGGAGACCAGGGCGGAGGCTGCCTCCATGATCCTGGGTGGACCCAAGTGGTAGCAGATGTCAAGCAATGACTGGCTTCTGGATGTATTTTGATAGTGGAGCTGATAGACCAGATGTAGATGTTCGAGGAAGAGGCATGGAGTGACTGCCCAGCTGTAAGCATGGAATTATCTTTTTGCAGGCTAGGGAAGACTGTGGGAGGAGCAAGATCTGTAGGGACTCAGGTGAAGAGTCTGAGCTGCTTACGTTGGGTCAGGAGTTCAGAGCGAACAGAAATAGGAGAACTGTTTGGAATTTATAGCAGAGAGGGTCCTAAGAGAGAAACAGTTGGCATGCTTGTCTTGAGCAATTTCAGGAAGGTTTGACAAAAGAGGTTTTTTTGTTTTTGTTTTTTTCAGTACTGGGGGTTGAACCCAGGGCCTCACGCCTACATCCTCTACAAGTGCTGGACCACTGAGCTGTGCCCCCAGCCCAATTTTTACTTTAAGAGACAGGGTCTCGCTAGGTTACAAAGACTACCTCTGGTCTCGAACTTGCAATCCTAACGCCTCTGCCTCCAGAGCCACTGGGATTACAGGCCTGCGCCACCACGCCCGGTGACAAAAAAGGTCTTTTTTTTTTTTTGGGCAGTACTGGGGGTTGAACCCAGGGCCTCTCGCCTGCATCCTCTGCAAGTGCTGGACCACTGAGCTGCACCCCCAGCCCAATTTTTACTTTTTTAGAGACAGGGTCTCGCTAAATTACAAAGACTACCTCTGGTCTCGAATTTGCAATCCTCCCGCCTCTGCCTCCCGAGCTGCTGGGATTACAGGCCTGCACCACCACGCCTGGCACAAAAGAGGTCTTTACAAAGTACAGCTGAGTGTAGAGACCATGAGGAGAGTGCAGGGCTCTGAAAGCTAGTAAGGCTGAGGATCTAATCATCCGCAGTTCTGAGGGGGAAGAAGAGGAAGTTGAGATAGGTATTGTGGTGCACCCTGTAATCAATCCCAGCATTTGGGAGGCTGAGGCAGGAGGATCATGAGCATCCTGGGCTGCATAGTGAGACCCTATTGAAAGAGGGAGGACGGAAATGAAAGAAGGAAGGAAGGAGTCGGCGGAGAGAGAGAGAGGAGGAAGAAAGGAGAAAGAGAAAGAAAAAGAAGGAAGGAAAGAAAAAGAAAGAAAGAAAAAAGAGAAAGCAGGAAAGAGAAAGAAGAAAGAAAAAGAAAAGAAAGGAAGAAAGGAAAGAGAGAGAGAGAAGGAGGGAGGGAGGGAAAAGAAGAGAAAGGAAAAGAAACAAAAGAAACGGAAAAGAAAAAGGAAGAAGGTTCAGAGTTGTTGCTGGCCTCTGGGAGCCAAGAATGCTAAATGGAGAGAACACCACTCACTCGTGTGATTTCACCCTAGGAAGGGTATTAATTTTTTATACCCAAGTTTAGGTGTGGTCAACTGACAGGCATTAAGGCCTTTGGTGGAGGAATGCAGCCAGCCTGTGGCTACTCTACAGTGGAACATTCATCTGACTCCATTCTCCCCTCCTCCAAAGCCCCAGGGAAGCCAGAGACCAAGGGAGTCCATTGACAGCCCACAGGTTAATCTGGTGCAGAGCTGGGAGGAAGGAGGTAATGGCAAGGCTGAGGGGATCCCTTAGGGACTGAATGCAGGTAGAAAAGGGGGCCCTCCAGCATTTAGAGATTGAGAAAAGAGAACCAGGAAAGGATCCTCCAAAGGAGAACCAAGATTGGAGAACTGGAGCCAAGGGAAGTAAGTGTCCTAGTAGAGAGGGAGGGAAGGAGAGAGAGATGGGGTGAGAGAAACACTCCAGCTGGGCCGAGTAGTCAGAGTGTGTGTGTGTGTGTTTGTGTGTGTGTGATGTACGTAGAATATTTCTGGAAAGTGACAAATAAACAACTATTAATAGTGCCTCTAGCAGAGAGACCTAGTAGTAAAAAGAAGAGAGGACACCCAACTCTTTGTTTTCTTCCATTGTGGATGATTTAATCATGTACATGTGCGAATCTTAACAAAGGGAAGAAGTATGGTTTTTTAAAAGAAAGTTTTTCCTGTGGCAATGGAGACAATTTTTAAATGCTGTGACATAATTTTTGTGCTAAGCATGCACTTTACCATGGAGCTATACACCCCGAGCCCCAAGAGCAGATCGATGGTTATCTAAAGTCCACTGGAAGACAGGCTTGGGGTAACCGGAGCCTGGAGTCTGCAAGGGGTTAGTTACAAACACAGCTGCTAGAAGCCTCTCTTCTCCGAGTCAGTATAGTCAATGGCTTTAGAAGCAGCGACCTTGGGAGTCTGGTTTAAACCATGTCTTTCTCTGTGTTGTAACCCCTCAATTCTTGGCCCCATTCCATCCAACCCAAGACTTTAGGAAAGCTTAATTCTTCACATCTTAGTATCTTTATAAATAATTTCCCATATCATGGATTTAGTATTTTTAATCTTGTAGCCATATCACTGTGGCGTCTGATCCAGTCAGATCTTGGAAGCTAAGCAGGATCAGGCCTGGTTAGTACTTGGATGGGAGACCCCCTGGGAACACCAGATGCTGTAGGATTGGGAGAAGAATCTGGCAACCCACTCCTAAAAGACAATCCGCCATTGAAAACCCTATGAATAGCAGAGAAGCACTTACAATAGTGTTTTGCCTGTTGTACATAGGGTTGCTATGAGTCAGACACTAATTCGACAGCACCTAACAACAACAACATAGATCCTGACCTCCTGCCCCGCCACCGAGAGCTAGTTAATAAGTGTTTACCAACACACCACTGCCACCAATCTTGTTTCTGCCACTTACAGGCTCTGTGATTCAGTCAGGTCACTCAATTGCTCTGAGGTTCAGTTCTCCCTAAGATAGAAATCCCATAACATCTACCTGATAGTATTGTTTTGAGGAGTGCATGTGATTATACTCCTGTAACATATTTAGCACAATGTTTGGGTCCTAGTAAAATAAGCAATGTAGTCTGGTTCCAGTTACCTATTGCTGCATAACCAACCAACCTCAAATATTGGTGATTTAACACAACATTTATTTTGCATATGGATCTATAATTAGGGAAGAACTTGGTGAGGATAGCTCATAGCTGGAGAGACATACAGGCTCGAGTTTGAAAATGGTTTGAAATCATGTTCACTCATGCATCTGGCTAGAGTTATTGATCAGAACACCTACACCTGGCTTCTCCAGATAGTCTGGGCTTCCTCACAATATGGTGGCTGGTTTCAAGGGTAAATGTCCCAAGAAAAAGCTAGGTAGTGGCTATATCACCATTTCTAACTTGGCCTTGGAAATCTCACAGTATCACTTCTTCCATGTTTTATTAGTTATAAACAAGATTGGCCTGCATTCAAAGAGAAGGGAATCAGATTTCTCCTTTTGATAAGAAGAACATGAGAGAATTGTTGAGCTTATTTCTAAGCTATTGCAGTGATTATTACTGTTATTGCCTATAGTGCAGTTTAGCTTCTAGTAAGGGAATTATCCTACAGATGATCCTATGAGCTCCCTGTGGGATGGCAGGGACCCATCGGCCTTGACAATGAATGCAGAAATGGTATAGAAATGAATTTCCCCTTGCAGGAGCTGGTTCTGGACATTTATACTCCAGTGGGCTCCTGTGGATAACACCCTAGCTGGCTACATAAAAACTGAGGTGAGGAACCTGCAGAGGATGTAGCCAGAAGGGCTGGTGACGTTAGTAGCACGGACATGACTCCAATAGGTGCTATGTATCTTGGAGTGGAAGGCGCAGAAAGGAAAACTCAACAACAAATGTGTTAACCATTGACAAAATATGTTAGCCTTGCACTTATGTAAGAACTCTTGTTCTAAAACCTAACATGATCCTCCTGCCTCAGCCTCCTGAGTCACTGAGATTACAGGCATGTGCCACTGTGCACAATTTATATCTCCATTTTATTGTTTCTATTATATGGCGGCCTACAGCCATACCACTGTGGCATCCCATCCCATCAGATCTCAGAAACTAATCTAAGCAGAGTAGGGCATGGTTAGTCAGTGGATGGGAGACCCCTGGGAACACCAGGTGCTGTAGGCTTGGGAGAAGGACCTGGAAACCCACTCCCAAAAAACAATCAGCCATTGAAAATCCTATGAATAGCAGAGAAGCAGTAACAATACTGTTTCACCTGTTGTACATAGGGTCACTATGAGTCAGACACTGATTCGATGGCACCTAACAACAACAATTATATGGCAATATGGCTCCAAATCCTAAAGATCTATCATCAAAACATTAAGGTAGCATTGAAAATAGTTATAAAACTTGTAGTATGAAATGTGATTAGATATACTAGGTCTGATGAGTGAGTAGAATGAGCTGATTTTTACACAAGCAAAAAAAATATGAATCAGAAAAATAGGTATGGGAAAGAATAGCTGAAAATAGGTTTTAGTTAGCTGTGGCCCTCAAGGCATTGTCTATTATGAAATTTTGTCAAGTAGTGGTATGAAGCCACTTGAGGCTTCTGTACCATCTTTGCATTTGTAAAGCTTCTAACTGTAAGCTAGTTAGAAGACCATGTTTTCCCAGAATATGGGTAAAATAAAGTCCAGTGTGGTATTTACAGATTATCTCAATGGAGAGAGAAAAGATAAAAACCCTAGAAACATCATTAACATTGTTCAACTTGCCAAGTGCCATGGCACATGCCTGTAAATCCCAGAAACTCATGAAGTTGAGGAAGGAGGATCATAAGTTCAAGGCCAGAGGCAGCCTGCACAATTTAGCAATGCTCTGTCTTAAAAAATGAAAAAAGGGGTTGGAGTACAGCTCAGTGGTAGAGTGCTTGCCTAGCATGCATAAGCCCTAGGTTCAACACACCCCTTGGTGGTGGTGGTGTTAGGTGCCATCAAGTCGGGTGCAATTCATAGTGACCCTAGGTACAACAGAACAAAACACTCTTCACTGCTGTACCATACACGGTATTATTGTCAGTACTTCTCCGCTATTCATAGGATTTTCAATGGTGGCTTGTTTGGGGAGTAGATTGCCAGGCAGGATTGTTTGCTAGGGTGCTGTGGCTGCAGACCAATGTACCTCTAGTCCCATAGTAGTAGTAGTAGTAGTAGCAGCAGCAGCAGCAGCAGCAGTAGTAGCAGCAGTAGTAGTAGTAATAATAAAAAGATAAATAAATTGTCCAATTATATTGAAAACTAACAATCATACTATGGCTTGTAAATTGAGTCATAGGCTACCGAGGAATATTATAATCAGAGAAAAAGCATAGCAAGCTTCTGGCAAAATTACTTGATCAACCAACACTTTTGGATGACACATAAGACCAATGACACATGGTGTGAAAGAGCAATCACTGCCCCCAGTGAGCACCAGCAGATAATTGGCTTTATGGTTGAATAAAATCTTACTCTTTTTCAATTCAAGATTCATTCCTTCTCTTCTTTCATGATAACAAATCCTTGATTTCTAAAAAAATTTAATTTGCCACCTGGTGCAGTGGCGCGTGCCTCTAATCCCAGCAGGTTAGGAGGCGGAGGCAGGAGGATTGCAGGTTCAAGACCAGAGCCAGTCTGTGTAACTTAGCAAAACCCTGTCTCAAAAAGTAAAAAAAAAAAAAAAAAAAAAAAAAAATGGACTGGGGGTGCAGTTCAGTGGTCCAGCACTTGCAGAGCATGCAGGCACAAGGCCCTGGGTTCAAAATAAATAAATAAATAAATAAATAAAATAAAAAATTAATTAATTTTATTTTTGAAACAAGGTCTCACTTTGTAGCCCAGACTGACCTAGAACTTGCTATGTAGACCAGGCTGGCCTTGAACTCACGTCCACCCTCTGGCCTCACCCTCCCAAGTGCTGGGATTACAGATGTGCACCACTATGCCCAGTTTTCAGATCCTTGATTTTGATCCATGCACCAAAGTCTCGGTCTCAGGCAATCAATTACAACTGATCAAAATCAACCATGACCAGCCCACTTCCCACTTTCCCAGTCTCCCTTGTTGCTATAGGAGACCACAAGACCTGGCTTTGACCAATGAAACTGGATGAGATGTCTAAGGTCCCTTTATGAAAATTTCTGTTTTCTTAGTAAATGTCTTCCCATCTTTCTAACTTGATCATACCCAGGATGCCGGGTGCGGGGAAGCTGTACTGTAGATCTGACACAGCCAGCAAAGGTAAAGGCTGAGAGAGTCACTGAGCCAGTGAAAGCACGTCAGTGGCTGCCTGCTTCCATGCTTTGAGGACAGAACAGAAGTCAGCCTCTGTCCACGGTTAAAGCCACAGTAACTCATGTTTTCTGTTACTGGTTGTTGAAAGCATTTTGGGTGGGTGGGCCACTGGCCAGCGGAGGATAAGTTAGCATCTTTTTTTTTTTTTTGGTGGTACTGATGGTTGGACCCAGGGCCTCGCGCCTGCATGCTCTGCAAGTGCTGGACCACTGAGCTGAGCCTCCAGTCCATTTTTTACTTTTTGAGACAGGGTTTTGCTAAATTATGCAGACTGCCTTTGGTCTCGAACTTGTGATCCTCCTGCCTCGGCCTCCCAAGCCGCTGCCATTACAGGCGTGCTCCACTGAGCCCAGCACAAGTTAGCATCTTTTAAGAAACCACATGAGGGAAATGTGCTTGATGACTTTTTGTTCTGTTTATCACTCAATTCCTTTGTAAGATTAGAGATGAGCTCTGGCTTTCAGCTGCGTCAGCTAATGGGGAGCCCCTGCAGGAAGTGGAGGAGGAAGAGGGTGAGATCAGGGCACCTAATCCCTTCCTGTGAGTCACCACGGGTTGTGTACACCTTTAAAGAGGAGGACCCTGCTCCTCCCAAGGCAGCCCACTCTCAGTTCTCTCCCTTCCGATGATGCCCCTCCCGGCTCTGTGGCCTCTCTCCAAAGGCTTGTGAGTGGTAACAGCTCTGCTCTGCTCACCCAGATCATTGCTCTCCCTGGGCATGCAACTGCATCTGCGCGTTGGCAAATAAGCCCTCTGAAAGCATCCTCGTTTGAGTGTGCCATTATCTTCTGGCATGCTGACTGCTCATCCAGCTTCAAGTCACAGATTTAAAACAAAACAGAACTTGTAGCTGAGCATCAGCCACACACCACTGTGTTCACAAAGATCAGCTGTCAGGCAACAATCTGGCCCCTGATCTTGATATATATATTTAGAAATGAGGAGCAAGAAGAGTCAATGCTTTCTATTCATGGCCTCTCTGACTATTTTCAGAATACTGTGTGGAGCAATGGACAGTAAGCAAAAGACACTGTTGAATAAAATGTACTGGCTGATGAGGGAAAGATAATCATATGAGGGTCTGAAATAAAAGATGAGCTTCACCACCCTTTTGTGGCACTGGCACTCTTTGGGTTAGGTGGCTACCCAAGCAGCATCTCATTTGCACATTCAGGATTTTGGGGTTTTTTTTTTTTTGCTTTGTTGTGTGTGTGTGTGTGTGTGTGTGTGTGTGTGTGTGTGTGTGTGTTTCCTGTACTGGGAGTTGAACCCAGGGCCTCACACTTCCATGCTCTGCAAGTGCTGGACCACTGAGCTGCACCCTCAGCCCATTTCTTTACTTTTTGAGACAGGGTCTTGCTAAGTTAAGCAGACTGCCTGTGGTCTCGAACTTGCCATCCTCCTGCCTCCGCTTCCTGAGCCGCTGGGATTACAGGCCTTCTCTACCACACCTGGCTTTTTGTTTTGTGTTTTTCAGGCAGGATCTCACAGTGTAATCCAGGCTGGCGTGGAACTTGCAATGTAGATCAGGCTGGCTTTGAACTTGTGTTGACCCTCTTGCCTCAGTTTACAGAAAGTTGGGATTACAAATTTGTGCCACCATGCTTAGCCACCTTTGGCTTCAGGGTGAGCCTATTGGCATTTTTCATGTTAAAGAAAAGACATCAAGATGATGAAGACAGAACCGTGGTACCAAAGCATCACCTTTGAGAATATTGCTCTTTCTCTCCATTTGAAGGGTTTTTTTCTCTTCACAGAGAAATAAATCTATATAAAAGCAACCACTAGATAATCAAAAATAGACTATAAACCTTCAACTCATCAGACAAAAATACAAATATGTGCATATACCCGTGCATAACAAAACATAAAATGTGTGTAGAATGTAGAAGACCAAAGGCCCACTGGAATAGAAAACATAGCAGAACCCAGGTGTTGTGGTGGCACATGCCTGTAATCCCAGCACTTGGTTGGCTGAGGCAGGAGAAACTCAAGTTTGAGGCCAGCCTGGGTTACATAGAGAGTTTGTTGTTGTTGTTGTTGTTAGGTGCCATCGAGTCGGTATCTGACTCATAGCGACCGCCATAGGGTTTTCAATAGCTGACTGTTTTGGGATTGCCTTGGAAGTGGATTGCCAGGTCCTTCTCCCATTGTTGTTAGGTGTCCTGGAATCGGTATCCGACTCATAGAAACCCTACATACAATAGACGAAACACTATTGCCAGTGCTTCTCTGCTATTCATAGGGTTTTCAATGGCAGATTGATTTGGGACAGTGGGTTGCTGGTCCCTCTTCCAAGCCTACAGCACCTGGTGTTCCCAGGTGGTCTCCCATCCAAGTCCTAACCAGGCCTGACCCTGCTTAGCTTCTGAGATCTGATGGGACTAGATGCCACAGGGCTATGGCTGCAGGCACATAGTAAGACCTCAAAAAACCAAGGGCTGGAGATGTAGCTTAGTGGTAGGGCATTTGCCTAGCACAAGCAAGACCCTGTATTTGATTCTCCAGCACACCAAAAGAAAAAAAAAGTTTTGAAAAGGCTCTCACACCAAATAATATAGCATCAAAATTAAAAATAAGAACAGCTGGGCACCTGGTCCATGCCTGTAATCCCAGCGGCTCAGGAGGATCGCAAGTTTGAGACCAGAGGCACTCTGCATAATTTAGCAAGACCCTGTCTCAAAAAGTTAAAAAATGGGCTGGGGGTGCAGCTCAGTGGCCCAGCACTTGCAGAGCATGCAAGTGCGAGGCCCTGCGTTCAACCTCTAATACAAAAAAATAAAAAATAAAAAATAAATTAAAAATAAGATATGGCTGGGCACCTTGGCATACACTTGCAATCCCAGCAACTCAGGAAGTAGAGGCAGGAGCATCTTGAGTTCCAGACCAGAGTCAACCTGCAGAACTCAGCCAGACCCTGTCTCAAAATAAAAAATAAAAAGGAGGCTGAGGGTGTAGCTCAGTGGTAGAGCACTTGCCCAGCATGTACAAGGCCTTGGGTTCAACCTCCAGTACTGCTAAAAAAAGTGTGTGGGGGTTTTGGGGATGCAGCCCAGTGGTAGAGCACTTGCCAGTCATACAGGAAGCCCTGGGTTCAACCCCTGAGTGCTGCAATGTGCCACTGTACCTGGCTAAAAGTGACATTAACAGATGAAAGGGGAGCTGTATAACATCTTCGCAATAGATGCCCCCCAAAAAAAAAAATTGACAAAAATCCCACATCCATTCCTGCTTAAAACAAACAAAATCATAACAGAACAAGAGACTGACAGCTATTCCACATGGCTTCATACATACATATATGTGTGTGTGTGTGTGTGTGTGTGTGTGTGTGTGTGTGTGTGTATATGTTTTAAAAATACAAAAACAAAAAAACCCAAACCAGTATCATGCCTAAGAATGAAACAGGGTATTCAGCCCCATCAAAGTCAAGAACAAGGTTGAGAGTAGCCACCATTATCACAATCTTTAACCTGGCTTTGGTAGTCCAAACCTATGTAATCAGACAAAGCAGAAATAAGAGATGTAAAAATTAGGAAGAGAAAGCAAAAATATGTGTAGATGATGTAACTGAAGAATGCATATATATTACAGATGATAAGAGAATTCAGGATGATGGCAGTTTCCAAGGTATTAACCTAGCCCTCTTTTACAGTAAAAAATGCAACCTACCAAGAAAATCGGATACAGCTGAGTGCAGGGGTACATTAAGGAGGCTGAGGCAGGATGATCGAGGATGATGGAGGCCAGCCTGGACTATATAATAAGATTTTGTCTCAAAAAAAAGAAAAAGAAAAATGAACATAAAGAAATTGCAGTTATAATGACAATTGAAAAGATCAAATGTTTGTTGTTATTGTGTTGAGTTGTCTCCAACTCATGACAGCCCTTATAGGGTTTTCAATGGCTGATTGTTTTGAGATTGCCTCGGGAGTGGATTGCCACGTCCTTCTCCCATTTTGGCAGTACTGGGAACTCAGGACCTCAGAGACTGCAGAGCGGCGCTCTACCAACTGAGCTAAATCCTAGCCCAATAAAATGTTCAGAAAAATATTTAAAAGACATATAAAGGCCTTTACAAAGACAATATGAAAATTATACAAAAATATGCTATTCTGATCCTTTAAATAGAAAGACTCAGTATTATAAAAATGTCAGGGTTTTCTCAATTTATTAATTCAATGTAATTTTAATTAAAATATCCAGAGGATTTTTTTTTGTACCTTGTCAAAAAATGATATGAAGCCAGGTGTGGTGGCATACTTCTGTAATCCCAGCATTCAGGAGGCTGAGGCAGGAGGATAAGGAGTTCAAAACTAGCCTGGGCTACCTAGTGAGAACATGTCTTAAAAAAAAAAAAAAAGACATAAAAATCAAATGGGGGAGAAAAATTAAGAACCAGGGAAACCCTGAGAAAGAAAAGTGACAAGATATGGCTTGACCTATCAATGATAAAACATATAATGAAATTATAATTTATAAAGCAATTTGATACCCAAAGATGGAATAGACAACTCAGTGGATAAGAATAGAAAACCAGAAACAGACTCCAATATTTATGAAAATTCAGTTTATGTTTGAGGTAACATTTTAAATTAGTAGAAAAAGGTGGTAGTAAAATTAGCTAACCATTTTGGGGAAAAATACAGTGGGGCCCCTGCTGCAGTCCCTAAATCAAAGTTCCAGATGGATAAAGGATCTATATTTTCTATTCTTTATCCTTTATGTATATACATGTGTACATTTTATTATGTGTGTATTATATAATAAATTTATGTGTATATATATTTAATAAATACATATGTGTATACTGAAAGTATGTAAGCCTGCAGCTATAACACTATGGCTCAGATCCCATCAGATCTCAGAAGCTAAGCACGGTTGGGCCTGGTTAGTCCTTGGATGGGAGACTGCCTGCGAACACCAGGTGCTGTAGGCTCGGGAGAAAGACCTGGCAACCTACTCCCCCCCCACACCCCCCTACCCCCCCACACAAAAAAAATCAGCCACTGAAAACCCTTTGAATAACATAGAAGCACTAACAATACTGTTTAGCCTGCAGCCATACCACCGTGGTGTCTGATCCCATCTGATGGGAGCTGAGCAGGGTCTGGCCTGGTTAGTCTTTGGTTGGGAGACCGCCTGGGAACATCAGGTGCTGTAGGCTCGAGAGAAGTACTCAGCAACCCACTCCCAAAAAAACAATCAGCCATTGAACACCCTATGAACAGCCAAGAAACACTGAGAATAGCATTTTGCCAGTTGTATGTACGGTTGCTATGAGTCAGACATGACTTGATGGCACCTAACAACAACAACAATAACAAATATAGGTAAATAATAAATTTTTACATAAATTATACATAAAATAAATATATACATATATGTATATGTAATAAAGTATACAGAGTATAATAAAGTGTATATATGCATATATAATAAAATCATAAAGAAAATAGGCAGATTTACTTACAATATTACAAGAGAGGCCAGGCACGGTGGCTCATGTCTGTAATCTCAGCAAGTTGAGAGGCAGAGGCAGAAGGATCGCAGGTTTGAGGCCAGAGGCAGCCTGCATAATATAGCAAGACCCTGTCTCAAAATACAAAGTCAAAAACATGCTGGGGGTGTGACCCTGTGCTAGAGCACTTGCAAAGTATGTGTGAGGCCCTGGGTTCAGCCTCCCAATATTGCATGTGTATACACACACACACACACACACACACACACAGATAGATAGACATAAATATAGTTATTGTTGTTAGGTGCCGTTGAGTTGGTGTCCAACTCAACATAGTGACCCTATGTACAACAGGCAAAACACTATTGTCCTGCTTCTCTGCTATTCATAGTGTTTTCAATGGCTGATTGTTTTTTGGGAGTGGATTTCCAGGTCCTTCTCCCAAGCCTATAGGCACCTGGTATTCGCAGGTGGTCTCCCATCCACGGACTAACCAGGCCTGACCCTGCTTAGCTTCTGAGATCTACAGGGATCGGATGCCACAGTGGTACAGCTGCATATAAAATTTTTAAACTTCCATGTGGTAAAATATGCTATAAGCTAAGGTAAGAGATGAATTAAGAATAAATGCTACAGCTTGTCTCTTCTGTCCTCAAAAACCTAAAGCAACTCAATGCAAAATGGGTAAAGAATTTAGAGAGAAATTTTAAAGTCTCAGCTTTGCTCATCATAAGAGAAATGCAAATTAAAACAGTAAAATTTCTGTTTCTCCCGTCAGATTGGCAGAGGGCAGCACATTTGATAACTCTCAGGGTCAGGGAAGAGATTGTGAAACAGTCACCGCCAGAGACTTTGGGCTGAGAGTAGAATTGGTGCAATTTGAGGGAGGGTGATTTGGCAATATCTGACAAAATCCTTTGACCCAGAAGCCATCTGGTTGGATTGTTAACCCACAGATCTACACTTAAAGTCTTCCAGTTTAAAGCTGGATGTGGTGATGCACACCTGTAGCCTCAGCTACAAGTGGGAGGATCACGTGAGCCCAGGAGTTTGAGACTACCCTGGGCGACAGAGGGAGACCCTGTCTCAAAACAAGATAGAACCAAAAAAGCCTTCCAGTGCATTTATTTGATTATTGCTTATGTTTTGTTTGTTTGTTTGTTTTGTTTTGTTTTGTTTTTAGATAGGCTTTCACTGTGCAACCCCAGCCGGCCTGGAACTTGCCATCCTCCTGCCTCAGCCTCCCCAGTGCTGGGAGTACAGGGGTGCACCACTGCACCCGAGTAAGTCTTCCAGTTTAGGTACATAAGAATGTTGCAGAGATGTGCTTGGAGACAGTCTTTCTAGGCTCTTGTTTTCTAGCGCCTCAGCTCAGTGGGTTTCAAAACCACCGTGCACCAGAATCAGTTGGAGGGCTCTAATCAGTTAGATCACAGGTTGCTGGGCCCCACTCCCAGAATTTCCTATTCAGTCAGTGTAGGAGGACCTGAGAATCTGTATGTCTAGCGAGTTTGCAGATGATGCTCATGTTGATGGAGCAGAGACCTACCACCTTGGCCCACTGGGAGGTGGGTAGAGTGGTAGAGTCTGGAGACGTGAGTTCCTTTAAGGAAGGGGAAGAGGAAGAGGCAAGATGGAGAGCAGCAGGAGTCCCCCAGGAATGAGGAGAAAGTGGTTGGACTGGGATTGTCCAGAAGATGTTTGAACCTCCTAAGAAGGCAGGACCAGTCTATTCCCAGCTTCACCAAAGAGTTCTCCTTTCCCTCCTGGAATCCAGGGTGGTCAGAGAGGGCAGGGTCTACCACCTCCTGCCACCAAATGCATAGGGTTGGATTAGAGGCCTTTTCGCCATGAACAGATAGTCTGGGCTGCAAACCAGAGAGCCAGGCCATCTTAGGGAAGGCAGTCCCTGGAAAGGGGCAGGGTTGAGATGGTCCCGGGCAGAGTATCTCTGCTGACTGATGCTGAAGGTCTCCTGGAGACTACACTGCTTGAGCCCCACGTGGTGGTGCACACCTGTAATCCCAGCGACTCAGGAGGCAGAGGCAGGAGGATATCAAGTTC
>VMDO01026192.1:0-27035 GCA_007922755.1 Pedetes capensis | reverse complement strand
CTCTCCTGACTACATGTCCGAAATATGTAAGACGCAGTTTGGCCATTTTTGCTTCCAAGGAGCACTCTGGTTGTACCTCTTCTAGGACAGATCTGTTGGTTCTTTTGGCAGTCCATGGTATATTCAATAGACGTCTCCAGCACCACAATTCAAAAGCATCAATTCTTTTTCTGTCACTCTTGTTCAATGTCCAGCTTTCACAACCATATGATGCGACTGAAAATACCATGGCATGAGTCAGACGCACCTTCGTCTTCAATGTGACATCTTTGCTTTTCAATACTCTAGAGAGATCTTTTGCCACAGCTTTTCCTAGAGCAATGCATCTTTTTATTTCTTGACTGCTGCTTCCGCAGGTGTTGATTATAGAGCCAAGCAAAGCAAAATCTTGGACAACCTCAATCTTTTCTCCATTTATTGTGAAGTTGCGTGCTGACCCACCTGTAAGGACTTTTGTTTTGTTGATGTTTAGTCGTAACCCATATTGAAGGCTATGCTCTTTGATTTCATCAGTAAATGTTTTAAATCCTCTTCACTTTCAGCAAGCAGAGTTGTGTCATCTGCATAACGCAGGTTGTTGATGAGTCTTCCTCCAATCTTGATGCCACGTTCTTCCTCATAAAGTCCAGCTTCTCGGATTATTTGCTCAGTGTATAAATTGAAGAGATAGGGAGAAAGTATACAGTCCTGACGCACACCTTTCTCAACTTTAAACCAGGCTGTGTTTCCTTGTTCTATTCGAACAACTGCCTCCTGGTTCATGTACAGATTTTTCATGAGCACAATTAGGTGTTCTGGTATTCCCATTTTCCAAAGTGTTTTCCATAATTTGTTATGATCCACAAAATCAAATGCTTTTGCGTAGTCAATAAAACATAGATAGACATCTTTCTGATTTCTCTGCTTTCAGCTAATATCCACCTGACATCAGCAATGATGTCCCTGGTTCCCTGCCCTCTTCTGAATCCCGCTTGATTTTCTGGTAATTCCCTGTCTACATACTGCTGTAGTCGCTTCTGAATGATCTTTAGTAGAATTTTGCTGGTGTGTGATATTAATGATATTGTCCGATAGTTTGCACATTCAGTTGGATACCCTTTTTTGGGACTAGGCAGAAATATGGATCTCTTCTAGTCAGTTGGCCAAGTAGCTGTTTTCCAAATCTGTTGGCATAAACATGTTAACACCTCCAGTGCTGCATCTGTTTGTTGAAACATCTCTATTGGTATCCCATCAATTCCTGGAGCCTTGTGTTTTGCCAGTTCTTTCAAGGTAGCTTCCACTTCGTCCTTCAACACCATTGGTTCCTCTTCATATGCAACCTCTTGGAATGGTTGGTCATCTACCAATTCTTTCTTGTATAATGACTCTGTGTATTCTTCCCATCTTCTTTTGATGTTTCCTGCATCATTTAATATTTTCCTTGTAGAATCTTTCACTACTGCTACTCAAGGCTTGAATTTTTTCTTCACTTCCTTAAGCTTGAGAAACACAGAGCATGTTCTTCCCTTTTGGTTTTCTGCCTCCACTCCTTGCACAAGTCATTATAATATTTGTTTCTTTCTTCTCGAGCTGACTTCTGAAACCTCTGCTTAGTTCCTTAACTTCATCATGTCTTCCTTTTACTTCAGCTGCTGGACTTTCAAGGGCAAGTTCTACTGTCTCTTTTGACATGTAATTTGGTCTTGTCTTTTTTTTTTCTTGTCTTTTTAAGAACTTTTTGCTTCCTTCTTGAATGATATCTTTTATGTCATACCACAACTCTTCTTGTCTCCTATCATTTGTGTCTAATGCATTTGTATCTAATGCATTAAACCTCTGAACTCAGGTGGGATATACTCAAGTTCATACCATGGCTCTCGTATACTTATTCTAATTTTCTTCAGCTTCAGTTTGAACTTGCATATGAGAAGTTGATGGTCTCATCCACAGTCAGCACCTGATCTTGTTTTGACATTTTGTACAGAGCTTTTCCATCGTCTCTTTCCACATATGTAGTCAATTTGATTTCTGTATGTTCCATCTGGTGAAGTCCATGTGTATAGTCTCTGTTTATGATGTTGAAAAAATGTATTTGTAATGAAAATGTCATTGGTCTGACAAAATTCTATCATGCGATCTCTAGCTTCATTTCTGTCACCAAGACCATATTTTCCAACTACACAGCCTTCTTCTTTGATTCCAACCTTTGCATTCCAGTCACCAGTGATTATCAGTATGTCTTGATTGCATGTTTGATCTATTTCAGATTGCAGAAACTGATAGACAGCTTTGCTTTCTTCATTTGTGGCCTTAGTGGTGGGTGCATAAATCTGAATAATAGTTATGATAACTGGCCTTCCTTGTAGACATATGTATATTATTCTATCACTAACAACATTGTATTTCATGACACGTCTTGAAATGTCCTTTTTGATGATGAATGCAACCCCATTTCTCTTTAGTTTATCATTCCCAGCATAGTAGACCATATGATTGTCTGACTCAAAATGGCCCATGCCGGTCCATTTGAGCTCACTGATGCCTGGAATGTCAATGTTTATGTGCTCCATTTCTCTTTTAACAATTTCTAATTTGCCTAGATTCATACTACATACACTCTATGTTCCAATTATTAATGGATGTTTACAGTTGTTTCTCCTCATTTTGAGTCATGCCACATCAGCAAGTTGAGGACCCTGGGGTTTTACTCCATTTCCGTCATCACAGTAGACCCTACTTGGAGGAGGCAACTCTTCACCAGTAGTCTTTTGAGTGCCTTCCAACCTGGGGGCCTCATTTTCCGGCACTATATCTGACAGTGTTTCTTTGCTATCTATAGGGGTCTCAATGTCTAGTTGTTTCGGGAGTGGTTCACCAGGTCCTACTCCCTAGTCTTAGTCTGCAAGCTCAGCTGAAAACCTGTCCACCATGGGTAACCTTGCTCATGTCTGAGGTTACAGTGGCAGAGCTCTCAGCCTCATGGCAACACACAAGCCCCCACAGTGTGGCAAACGGACAGACGTGTGGGGGCTATTAATGATACTGATTGATAATTTCCACATTTGGTTGATTCCCTTTCTTGGGAATGGGCACAAATATGCATATCTTCCAGTCAGTTATCCAGGTAGCTGTTTTCCAGATTTCTTGGCATAATCCAGTGAGCACCTCCTGTGCTTACTCTGTTTGTTGAAACATTTTATTGGTATTCCATCAATTCCAAAACACAGAGCCCTGTGTTTTGCCAATTCCTTCAAGGAAGCTTCTACTTCTTCCATATATACAGTTGGTTCCTGATCATTTGCAACCCCTTGAAATGGTTGATGATCCACCAATTCTTTTTAGTATAATGACTGTGTATTCCTTCCATGTTCTTTTGATGTTTCCTGTGTCTTTTAACATTTCCCTGCAGCATCCTTCATTGTTGCCACTGAAGGTTTGAATTTTTTCTTCAATTCTTTAAGCTTAAGAAAAACAGAGTGTGTTTTTCCCTTTTGGTTTTTATCTCCAGCTCTTTGCACATGTCACTCTGATATTTGATTTTATCTTGTCCAGCTGCCCTTTGAAATCTGTTTAGTTCCTTAACTTCATCATGCCTTCATTTTATTTGGTATGGGTGACATTCAAGGGCAAGTTTCAGAGTCTCTTTTAACATGCAATTTGGTCTTTTGGTTTTTTTCTGTCTTTTTAATAACTTTTTGCTTTCCTCATGGATAATGTCTTAGCTGTCATGCCACAACTTATCTGGTCTTTGATTATTAGTGTCTAACACATCCAATCAGTTTTTGAGATGGTCTCTGAACTCAGGTGGGATATATTCAAGGTCATACCTTAGTTCTCTTATGATTGTTCTAATTTTCTTCATTTTCAGTTTGAAGCTGCATATGAACAATTGATGGTCTGGTCCACAGTCAACACCTGGTCTTGTTCTGACTTTTTTTATTGGAGATTTTTAATGTACACCTTAATGTGATTCATTCTGACATGCTTTTCATTGTGACATTTCCATATATGCATTTTGTTGTACATTACACAGATAAGTTCCCCTTTACCCTCTTGTGTGCTTCCTCCCCTTGTCACCCCCCCACCAAAGACTTCTCTTCCATTTGCTTATCTTTTTATGGTAATGTTTTTCTATATATCCTTGGGTTCCAATTGTGTTTAAGTTTGAAACTTTTTCTGTAGTGAAATTTCTTTTTACATTGTCAGTACTATTACATGAATTTTCTAGCCCATCTATATTAATACCATTCTTTGGTATTATTGGTGTTAATATAATTATTTCTGGGATTATTAAAGTTGGGCTGTTTACCCTGATGTCGCCCCCTCCCCCACTCCTCATTCCTCCTTGTTCCTCCTGTCACCCATCTCCTGTCTCAGGATTTCCTCCTTTTGCTAGATCTCTCCCTCCTTCTTTTGCATTCCCCAAATTGTCCTTTCTCTGCTAGGTTGACTTTAGCTTTTTTTTTTTAATTTTTTTATTATGTTCCAACCTCTGCATAGGATTTTTTCCTTCTTATAATTTTGATTCAGCTCCTACATATAAGTGAGAACATGTGGTATTTCACTTTCTGAGCTTATGTTAGTTCACTTAAAATAATTTTCTCCAATTCCTTCCATTTTGCTGCAAATGGCATCATTTCATTTTTTTTTTTGACTGCTGAGTAGTATTTCATTGTGTATATGTACCTTAGGTGGGCTGGGATTTAGCTCAGCTGGTAGAGCCCCACTCTGCAGTCTCTGAGGTCCCAAGTTTGATTCCCAGCACCGCAAAAATGGGAGAAGGATGTGGCAACCCACTCCCAAGGCAATCCCAAAACAATCTGCCATTGAAAACCCTGTGAGGGTTGCTATGAGTCAGATACAACTCGACGGCACCTAACAACAACAACAACAACAATGTACCATAGTATTTTTATCCATTCTTCTGTTGATGGGCACTTTGGTTGGTTCCATATCCTTTCTATTGTGAAAAGTGATGCATTGAACATGGAGATGCAGGTGTCTCTGTGATATGATGACATATCTCCCTTTGGGTAAATTCCCAATAGTGTGGTAGCTGGGTCATATGGTAGATCTAATTTTTAGTTTTTAAAGATACTTCCATATTGATTACCAAAGTGGTTGGACTCATTTTTATTCTCACTTTTGATATTGAGACTTTCCATTATCTCTTTTCACAATTGTGGTCAATTTGGTTCCTGTATTTTCCATTTTGTGAATTCTGTGTGTATATTCACCGTTAATGTGGGTGAAAAATCATATTTTCTATAAGGTCGTTGGTCCTTGGTCTGACAAAATTTTAGCAATCCCAAGCTTCATTTCTGTAACCAAGGCCATATTTTCCAACTGCTGAGCCTTCTTCTTTGTTTTCAACTTTTACATTCCAGTCACCAGTAATTATCAGTGCATCCTTCTTGAATATTCCATCAATTTCATAGTGTAGAAATGGGTAAAAACCTTCTCTTTCTTCAATTATGGCCCTAGTGCTGGGTGTGTAAATTTGAAGAATAGTCATATTAACTGGCCTTCCTTGTAGGCATATGGATATTTTTCTGTCACTGACAATATTGTATTTCAGGACAGATCTTGAGATATCTTTTTTGATTCTGAATGCAAACCATTTTTTCTTTAAGTTGTTACTCATGGCATAGTAGATCATAGGATTATCTGATTCAAAATGCTCTATACTAGTCCATTTTCATTCATTGATGCCTAGAATGTCAATGTTTATGCACTCCTTTTCTCTTTTGACAATTTTTAACTTTCTTATATTCACATTATGTACATTCCACATTCCAATTACTAATCGATGTTTAGAGTTGATCTTCCACATTTTGAGTTGGGCCACATTAGCAAATGGAGATCCCTGAGGCATTCTGCACTCCCATCATTAAGGTCAACTCTACTTTGAGGAGGCAACTCTTTTCTCATCTTTTGAGTGCCTTCCAACCTGAGGGGCTCATTTTCTGGCACTGTGTAGCTATGTGTATCTCTGCAATACACAGGGTTTTCAAAGACTAATTGTTTTTGGAATGGGGTGTCTTGTCCTTCTCCCTAGTCTGTGTTAGTCTGGAAGATCAGCTGAAATTTATCCAATATGGCTGACTCTTCTAGTATTTAATGCTGGTGGCATAGATTTCAGCATCACAGCAACACACAAACCCCTACAGTACAGCCATCTGACAGACAATTAAGAGAAGCATATGTTAGAAGTAAACAAAACCTAGAATATAAGACAGTGTTCCATTTAACTTAATTGGATCTTGGATAATTTGATGGAAACCAGTCTCTTCTATTGCAGCCAATTTCTGAAGTCCATCTTGTTTATCAAATTTAGGGTTACTGACTTATATTTTGATAATTTAAATTTTATACATTTTAAATTATTTTTGAATGCGAATAAGAATAGAAAATCTTAGCAATATAATTTATTCACTCCATATCTTCCTATGATATGTTCCATCACCATAATTCCTGGTATTCTAAATTATTATGCATAGGCATATAATAGGACTAGAGTTTTATACCTTGAAATCAATGTTTAAGTCTTCTAATTCAGCTTTCTTCAGATGAGAAAATAAGAACCAAAAAGTGAATTTACTGACTTGAAATCATGCAACAAGTTAGTAATGACTTCAGCTGGGACAAACTGCTAATTGACTTATATAAATGTATCTTCTTCTATGCAGTCAAAATAGAAAAGTAAGATGTATGTTAGAGAGATAGCCATCATAGGAGTTCACTAAATATTTTAAGATATACCAAGGCAAAAACTTAACTCTAACATAGAATTTTTGTTTTCATTTTTCTGCTTAAAAAACCTTGCTTTCTCTTAATCTCCAGCATTGTCCAGTGCTTCCTCATTACAATTGAATTCCCTGTTTTGACAGTCAGAGCAATATTAAAAGTGGACTCTTGCCAATTCCCCAATCACTCATTCTGTAAACTCTATTTTCTGCCCTCCTCCTGTGACTAAATCAAACCTGTAAAGTCTGACTGTGTAATTCCCCTTCATCTTGTGTTGAAAAGTGTTTTTCCGCCTGCAACCCTGAGGTACAATTGAAAAATTCAAACTGCTAATAAACAGCATGGATTTCTCAGCTGGAAAGAAGACCATCTGTGCACCAAACACTTGAGTTTATAGAATGAAGTCTCCCATTATTGGTTCAAAGCATGATATAAATTGGAAAACTCTTGAATATTATCATATATTGTTGTTATTGTTAATTCTGCCAAGTCAAGGGTGCTGGGAATTGAACTGAGAGCCTCAGAGAGTGCAGAGCAGCACTCTACCAACTCAGTTAACCCCAGTTTATCATACATTAAAAGGTGCTAATAAACTAAAACTTCACACAGTGCCTTGCAGATGTTGCTTCAGCTTCTCTTCAGTTTTTTTTTCTTTGCATTCCTTTTTATGTAGAGTTGCCAGAGTTAGCAAACAAAAGTACAGGATGTTCCATATTGTATGGAACATAGTTACAATAAAAATTCTTTGTTGTTTACCAGAAATTAAAATGCAACTTGGCATTCTGTATTTTATATGACAAACTGCTTATTTTTAAATGCCTTTGTGTTATTCCTGAAGATAATCTGGCCTTTCCTGTGAGTTCCTATGACATTTTCATTGACAGAGGTAATCAATGAGTGATCACCCTATAAACTTTGCCTCAAGACCTGACATGGACATTTGTCAAAGTTAGTGTATTGGGTAAGCCACCAGCAGGCAAACATTTTCTTCAAAAGCCTTATGACAAATAGTTGAAACTCTGCAGATCATAGACTCTGCCAAATCATTCTACTCTTCCTTTATAGTATTCAATATAAGTGTGGCTATGTTTCAATAAAGCTTTATTTACAAAAACAATTGTTAGACTAGATTTGGCCCATAGGTTGCAATTTTCTAATCAATGTCACAATTGAATAGGCACTTAAGTGACAGTCTCATGACATTAAACTTAATTTACTGGAAAATCAGTCCAATCTATTGGATATAAACAAACACCCCCTGAATCGTCAGTATAGCAAAACTGTTAAAGGAAAAGGAAATCAAAAAATTTAAAAGGTACTTAGCTGTATTCCTCTGCTATTAAAGGGAGATGAGAATGAATATATGATCATTTCGGTTTGAATCGTTAATTTGAACTGATTAAATTTAGTACATTGTACTATATATTTAATAGCACAGAGAAACACTCATTTAGCCAATTCTAACTTTTAAAGCCTGAAGCCATAGCCCTGAGGCATCCAATCCCATCAGATCTCAGAAGCTAAGCAGGGTTATGCCTGGTTAGTACTTGGATGGAAGACTGCCTGGGAACACCAGGTTCCGGAGGATTGGGAGACGGACTGGCCACCCACTCCCAAAAATCAATCAGCCATTGAAAACCCTATGAGTAGCAGAGAAACACTGACAAGAGTGTTTCACCTGTTGTATGTAGGGTCACTGTGAGTCAACAGCACCTAATAACAACAACAACAGCTTTTAAAAAAGGTGAGGTTACCTCAGTTTGTAGAGTGATGCTCTGTGCTCTCTGAAGCCCTAGGTTGGATCTCTAGCATTGAAAAAAAAATGGGAGAAGGACAAGGCAGCCCACTCACAAAAACAATCCAAAAATAATTAGCTATTAAAAACCCTATGAGGGTCTCTATGATTTGGATGCTGTGAGTTGGACCTGACTGGATGTCATCTCACAATAACAATACCAACAACAAACTAAACAAACAAACAAACAATAGAAATATTTAGAATTGAAAATGGTAGTGGAGGCTGGCAATTCAAAGATGGAAAATTTTTAGCAAGAAAAATAACACTGAAAAAGGCAAGGATAAAAAGCATCTTGTTACACAAGGACAGCTGAAAGGCAGACAAATAACAGGATATGGCTGGGAGAATAAATAGAGATAAGACTTGTGTAGTTTCCATGACTCATTGCTGAGCTGCAGTAACCAGACAGGCGTAGAGACTGGTTCAAAATGGATACAGGGAAAGTCAATATGACATACAAGAAGAGGGACAAAAAGAGCCAAGATCAAGAAAGTATAAAATGGAATAGTGAGTTAGATACCTTCCCTGGCAGCATGTATAGAAAATAGAGACACGGAGATTGATTTTGTTTATAATATCTTGCCAGCAACTATTTGGTAACAATAGGGGAGTTAAGTCAAAGATGATGGGTGCACTTATGAGGACAAGAAATCCTTTTTTACTATAGGCACAGTTTGCTGTCCTAGGGACTTTGTCTGGTAGAAAGGATTCAGACATACATTTAAAATCCATCATGCATGTGACAGCCAACAATGTATTTCAGATAATCCATCAGAACAAACGTTTCACTTGCTAAATTTGAAATGCTGATGATAAAGAGATACAAAAGCAAATTGAGTGGAAAAAATTACTTTATTAAATAAGTTTCTTTTTCTCTTTTCATAAGCATCAAAGCCAGGATAAACTTGATATAATAGTAACTGTGGAAATGACTCAAATGAAGGAAAGAGGTCATTGTCATTAAACATATATCTCTATGGCAACAGGAATAGGCTGTGTACACTAAAAAGTAGAAGTAACGAGTGCAACACTGTATATTCTGAGAGTTCAGAATGAATCTGATGTCAGTGAGTACATGTCAGAAGAGAGACACAGGAGTCAAGACATCAGAAATGGCCAACATTTGAGTTTTGTTAGAATTTGCTAATTTGTGAAATAAAATTCTCTCTTAGTTAGAATGTAAATTTTGAAGCAATAACATATCTTCAACTACTGCCTAGTTATCATAATGAAAATGATAACTGAACTATCTTAACAGGAGAATTATTCACTATGGTCAAAATAACTTAAAAAAAATCTCCAACAGCCAGGTATGGTGGTGCACACCTGTAATCACAGAGACTCAGGAAGGCAGAGGCAGGAGGATCACAAGTTCAAGACCAGAGGTAGCCTTCATAATTTAGGGGGACCCTGTCTCAAAAAGTAAAAAATGTGTTGGAGGTGCAGCTCAGTGGCACAGCACTTGCAGAGCATGCAAGCATGAGGCCCTGGGTTCAAACACCAGTACTGAAAAAAAAATGCTCCAACTCTTGTGTGAATTTTTTTTTTTTGCATTTCTCATACTAAAATATATATTGTTGTTTGTTGTTGTTAGATGCCATTGAGTCATGTCTGACTCATAGAAAATCTTTATTTTAATGAAGTCAGTAGATATTCTCAGAGGAAAGATTTATCTTGCTGGAAGCATAATCCCTAACTTTGACTGAGAAATTTTAAGCATCAGGAATGACGATAAGTACTGTGACATAAGTTTTACAACCTCTGGAAAACAACACTATTAATACCTCTAATTTTAAATGGAAAAAATGAAGGCCTGAAGAGATTAGGTCACTTGCTAAAGAACACAATTAAGAAGTAGCAGTGCAAGAATTTTACTGCAATCTGCCTTACCCAAAAACCTGAGTCTTTTCTTCCAGTACTGAGGAGTTGAACCTGGGGCCTCACACATGCTTTTTGCAAGTGCCCAACCACTGAGCCATACCCCAAGCTCATTTTTTGTTTTGTATTTGGAGACAGGCTCTTGCTAAGTCACACAGGCTGCACCTGCCCTCAAATTTATGATCCTCCTGCCTCCACCTCCCTAGTAACTGGGATTAAAGGCCCATGCCACAGCACCCAGCAAAAGCCTGAGTCTTGATTCCAACACTATATGAAAGCATTTTCTTTGGGTCCAGACTGAAATATTTGGTCACTCACCATCCAAATCAACAGCCAATATGACCCGCATTGATTGGGATTCTGTAGATGAATTTCCTATTCTGGGTCACAAACATCTCTCAGCCATCTTGGTACTGTTTCCTAGCTAAGAGAGTGATCCAACTGTGTCATCTACCAGAACACTGATTTCCAGAGGTGATGCTGTTCATCTTACTGGCTAATCACGTGGTCCTTTCTCCCTCTCTAGTCCATGGGCAGCCGATTAAAATGCCCATTCTTTGGTCATGTATATTCGTAGAAGATATTCCATTTTCGTGATTGAATTAATCACATGCAACGATTGCTGAGGGCAGTTCTATTCAAAGTACAGTACTCAAAATTGTTAAGTAGGAACACTTCGGATTTTGCCAGAAAGACAGCTTCTTATACTCCAGCCTGGACATACTATCTCAGTATCTTTGGAATGAAGGCCAAGAAATCTTCATTTTAACAAGATCCCAAGGTGAACTAGAAGCATATTAAAGTTTGAGCAGCACCAACTAAGAGGACTTCCTATGGCTATCCCTTTTCATCACATTAGAACATCCATGCCTATAGCTGTACCACCCTAGTGACTGATCTTTTCAGATCTCTGAAGCTAGGCAGGGTTGGGCTTGGTTAGGACTTGGATGGGAGACAATCTGGAAGCCTTGGGAGAAGGACCCAGGAGCCCACTCCCAAAACAACCAGCCACTGAAAACTATGAATAGGAGAGAAGCACTGACAATAGTGCTGGGCATGCCAGTTTCAGGTGGTATTTCATCTGTTGTACATACGGTTGCTATGAGTCAGACTCAACTTGGTGGCACCTAACAACCAAAACCACCATAACAACAAGATTCATAGCTTTGCATCTGTAGTCTTTTAGGACCCATAATCATTTTTCCTGGAAGCCCAGGCCATCCATCCAACTTCAACTTACTAGAAATTCCCCAGCTATACATGGTAGATATTAGTTTAACCACACTTGAAAATATCGTCTTCATATAATCGTAAATTATATGGCTTTTTTTTTTTTTTTGGAGTCCTAGTTCTCCTGAGATTCCTAAACAAATCAATTACACAAAAAGCTTATCACAGCTACTAGTTACTCATTGGCTTTAAAGCAATGCCGAAAAAAGCTTAAAGCTAAAACCAAAACAAACAAACAGATAGAATTCAGTTCAGTGTAAGATGGTACTAAATATGAAAGCTGAAAGTCAAAGTTAAGTGACAAATTTAGGATAGAGAACATTAGTACTACCTTCCATTTTTTAGTTTCTTCTGAGCTGCCTTGGCAATTATTTTTTCCTGAGTTGTTACATAATATTCAAGGTATTAATTTTTATTAAGTGACTAGTGCCAGAGTCCTTGCCAAACAAGGACTTTATAGTCTACTTGAAGAAATGACATGAGTGCATAAATTATACACAGTGATATAATCAAAACAAGGCATTGAACAAAACCACTAATTATTTATACTACAAGCTATGTGGGAACTCTATGCCTGCAGCCATACAACTGTAGTGTCTAATCTCGTCAGATCTCAGAATCTAAGCAGGGCAGGGCCTGGTTAGTACTTGGATGGGAGGCCACCTAGGAACACCAGGTGCTGTAGGCTTGGGAGAAGGACCTAGCAAGCTGCTCCCAAAAATCAATCTGCCATTGAAAACCCTGTGAATAGCAGAGAAGTAGTAACAATGCTGTTTCGTTTGTTGTATGTAAAGTTGCTATGAGTCAGGTACCAACTCCAAGGCACCTAACAACAACAACATGTGGGAATTTTACCTAAAAAGAAGCTGGTTGTCCTATTCATGAGCAAGTTTTGGCAAATAGTCTGTGAAGAAAAAAACCCAGTCAACTAAATTTGACTTCCAATTATCAAGAACCAGGTGTTGTCACTACAGATTATAAACAATGTTAAATCAAATGGTTAAACTCTCAGTTTCTCAAAAATGGTTAGTATAGATTTCTTTTGACCTTATAAAGATTTATCCTCTACCTGTCTCTACATCTCACTTGTTCCTTGTCTATCTCTGTATCTGTCACTCTATCCAAGAAGTTTTTGTATCTCTCTCCTTGTGAACACACCACTTATTTTAGATCTGCCCAGGGTTTCTTCAGAAGATTCCAGTTTGGACTTCCAACACTTAGAATTAAAATTCATCTTACATCCTGGACAAATAAGGAATAAGAGCCTTTTAGAGACAGACATGAAATGAAGGCAAATGCCAAACAATTGTGTGCTTGAGAATAATAGATGTCAAGAGGGGATAAAATTCAGATAGGTGAAAAAGGAATTTGTATATATATATATATATAAGCCCAAAGCTAGCTGATCACAGAGAATAAAGATCAGTAAAAATGACTACAGGACTTTGCAAGATCTAGACAAAAGGACCTCAGTTAATTTTAATTTGTATATCTGAAATTTCATACTTATACTTTACAGTCAACTTATTTATAATTAATAATAGCACAATTATTCACCTATGAATATACATATATACATTTAGGCAGAGGGATCAAAATCATTTTATATCAAAACTTAAGTTAAATTGTTTATCTTTTCTAATATTCTGCTAACATCAGCACAATTGTTGCTAGATATATGCAACTTTTCAAAATACAAAGGTAACAAAGTGCTTTGGAAAATGGAAAGTATAGGATAAATATAGTTTTCAAACGTATTTCTGAATCTCATGACTGATCTAAACAGAAACAGATTATCAACCTTGTAGTCCGGTGGTCATCTAGGAAAAGAGATCTACATAAATCTTCACTTTGGCCCTCATAGGTTTCTCTACCACTTTAGTACAAGTAAATATGTTTGAAGTCAACCTCATATTTTTAAAATGAATTATACAAGCAAACACAACTCAATGTATTGGTTAGGAATACTTACAAACATGATAATAGTGTTTCATTTTAATGGAAGGGGATGCTCAACATAAAATTCAGTGTAATATTTCCACCCAGAAGTAAGCAGTGGTGTGCAGTAAGGAAAAACACAATGGTACTGGTGATATTCTGGTCTTTAAATTGAGCAATGATTGTGCATTTTATTACTAGCCATACTCACTTATATCTAGCATATTTTATGCGTAAAATGTTATATAACAAAATTTTTACTATTCTACCAAATTCATATATGTAAATTCCAAGAAGCCTCTCAAAGTTAGTAAAAATACATGTGAACACAAATTATACAGGAGATTAAGGAAGGTGTATGCTTTCAAATATTTTTCTAACTGATTTGAATAAAAGACATCACTCGGTCAAATGTGTCAAGCAAAGGACAACTGACCCTTCTATTTCTTGGCTATTTATGACTGTAAGAATGGCAGTTTTGCCTTTTCCTAAAAATATTTTCTAAGTAATTTTTCCCAGAGAAATTGTAAGTTTTACATAGGCTAGGGTACATTTTTAAATGGAATGCTTCTGTTCAATATGGTTCAATAATATGGTTCTATAGTTCTATAAATGCCACCACCATGAGTTGAAGAAAGGAATAAAGGATCTACTACAATTATTTTAATTGATTTTTAAGTTAGGATTATGAGAACAGTCAAATAGTAAACACTTGTTGAATTGCTACTTTATCGGCACATTTGAAATTTTCTTAAGCTATGGATATAAACAAAATAGATAAAATGGAAATTGAGCAACAATGAGGTAAATTTATGACTTGTTGAATGACTATTCCCTAAAAGTGCAGACGGTCAGTGGGATCTGGGCAAATGGTGAAGGAAAAGTAATCATCACAGATGTAACAGATTATAGTAAAATGGGAAAAGTGATTAAGAAAATGTAGATTATAGCCAATATCACAAATGGTCTTGTTAAACTATAATAGTGGACCAAATCCAACAAACTGTATTTTATAGCAGTAAGTGTAAGTCTAATACTTAGTTTTAAAAACTGTAGTAGGAAAATATGTGAAAACTACTGCCAAAAGTGCATCTGACCTGTAATCCTGGTGACTCAGGAGGCAGAGGCAGGAGGATTGTGAGTTTGAGGCCAGAGGCAGCTTGTGTAGCTTAGTGAGATCCTGCCTCAAGATAAAAAATTTTAAAAAGGAGTCTGGGGGTGCAGCCCAGTGGTAGAGCACTTGCAAAGTCTGTGCCAGGCCCTGAGTTCAACCTCTAGTATGAGAAAAATAAAGTGCATTTGACCTCTGTCTGCACTAACACAGTGGATTATCTGGAAGGAGGGAGGAATAATTCTACTGGGGGCTCATTTCTGAATGCCAAAGAAGAGAAATATAGCAGGGCAGTAAAGATGAAGATAGTATGCACAATTAGTCTAGCAATGTAAACATGAGTGAGGAATTAATTTAATTGCGTATTGTTACTTTTGAGGATGAAGTTACAGCCAAAAGAGGAAAGAATTACTTGACACTCTCTTCTGAAGGTAAACTGAGGTAGAGTACTACAAAGGAGAATTAACTATTTTGGTACAAGTTTATGTTAGATTAAGATCATTTCTAAATCTAAATGTGCATATATGTGTGTGCATATATGTTATTTCCAATTTTATGCACTTTTCCTAATTGTGGTAATACTTTTCTCAAGATTTAAAAAACATATATTAGCTGAAAACATTTTGATATAAACCAGAATATGCAGGCAGATTACAAAACAGAATCGAAAGGCTGGAAATGGTGGGAATGGGGGAAGTATAGAGAGGGATGGATAATGGATACCCAAACACAATTAGATAGAAGGAAACTTCTACTGTTCCACAGTACAGAGAGATGGCTATAGCTCACAGTAATTTATTATACATTTTATGAAGAACTAGAAGAGAGAAGACTGAAGGCTCCAAACATAAAGAAATAATAAGGAATTAAGATGGTTATTACTTTGATTTCATCAGTACAAACTACAATTATAATGTGTTGAAATACATACAATTATTACATTAATCAAAATTTGAGTTTTACTACATATTAGTCAGGGGCTGGGATTTAGCTCATTTGGTAGAGCGCTGTGCTGCAGTCTCTGAGGTCCTGAGTTCAATTCCCAGCACCACAAAAATGGGAAAAGGACCTGGCAATCCACTCCCAAGGCAATCCCGAAACAGTCAGCCATTGAAAACCCTATGAGGGTAGCTATGAGTCGGATACCGACTCGACGGCACACAACAACAACAACAACAACAACAACATATTAGTCAAAAGGCTACATAAACCTTGTAAGTTGATAAAAGTGTAACCAAAAGTGATGTTATAGTTGCATAATGGAAAAATTAAATGCTATATTACTCTGTACCCCACCATAATTTACCAATAAAGGGAGGGAAAAAACCATAAAATCCAAAAGGATACTTAATACTAGACTAGAAGTACATGCATTCTCAACAAGTAACAATTAAAAGAGTTCTTAAGAATATCCATATGTCTGGTGTGGTGGATCCCAGTGACTTGACAGGTGGAAACAGGAGGATTGAGAGTTCAAGGGCAGAGACAGCCTGCATAACTTTGACCCTATCTCAAGATTAAAAAAAAAAAAAAACCTATTAAAGAAGGCTACAGGTGCATTACAATGGTAGAGTGCTTGCAAAGTATGCATAAGCCCCTGGATTCAGCGCCCTAATACCAACAAAAAAAGATTATCCATATATCAATGATATGTTATTTATAGTACACTCATATTAAAATATGCAATATACATAGATTCACATAAGAGGAAAACAGTTTATTTCACAACATGATAGGAACATTAGTCTTAAAATATTTTCTCCTTGAAATTCAAGATTTTTCTTTGAGATAATTATAGGTATGGAAAGCTGCAGGAAAAGTTATAACTTGGCTGCTGTAATTTGTACATTTACCTAATATGGATACATCGCATGTGATATTGACAAATTATCAAAGAGTAAGGGTTTTGATATTTGCAAATGATCACCAAAGTACAGTAAATAAATACTAGGAGCTGGAATGGAAAACAAACACATGCATATGTGGAGGGAGAGAGAAATAGGGAGAGAGGGAAAGAAGGAGAGAGAGAGAGAGAGAGAGAGAGAGAGAGACAGAAGCTGGAGATTGTGATATTGAGGGAAAAAAAGAAACTAAAGGAAAACCAAGTATCGGTAACCAAGACAGCCTTAAAGTTCCCTCAGATTGACTTAAATTCTAGAAAAACTTTTTCTTGACCCTAGACCCTACCTTTTCTTTTGTTAAGGTATTTACTTGAGAAAACTTTCAATTGTAAATTCTTTCTCTGCCAGTTTTATAACTCAGCATCATCTTTCTCAAGGGCTATCCCTTTGAAAGGCAATCATCAAGGAAGATATCCCCCTGTCTTGAAGAAGGAAAGGAACCTAAGCTCATTGGGGTATCAATTAGCACACACAGATGGCCGAATCACAGAGAAGAACATTTGCAAGTTAAGGAATAAATAATGTGTTTAACACATTGCATTGATCAACCTCCCTCTAATATTCTCCAGTACTTTTCCACTAACTTACTCTAGTGTTTGAAAACCCTACTGCCTTTTCTTTTAGCAGAATCTAGCCACTCCTGAGCAATCAGCCATTGAAAACTGTATGAGGGTCGCTATAAGTCAGACTCAACTCAATGGCACCTAACAACAAGAGTTCAGATTGAACTCTTTCTCATATAGCAATTGTTGTTGTTAGGTGCCTTTGAGTCAGTATTGGACTCATAGTGACCCTACACACAGCAGGGGAAACACTATTGTCATGCCTCTCTGCTATTCATAGGGTTTTCAATGGCCACATTGAGCAACAACCTTGACTAAAATCTCCCTTGCCTGTTTAACTTTCTACAGCACAATTTTTACTTGGACAGTGGTACCAAAGTAAGCCCCAAAGGCAGACAAGAAGCTGGGTTCTGTGGACACACACCTGTAATTCCAGGAACTCAGGAGGTAACCACAAGAGAATTTTGAGTTTGAGGCCAGAGGCAGGCCACACAACTTATCAAGACCCTGTCTCAAAACAAAAAATGTCTTAAAAGGGGTTGGAGGTGTGGTTCAGTGGTAGAGCACTTGCCTAGCATGTGTGAGGTCTTGGGATTCAACCCCCTTCAGTACTGAAACAACAACAAAATGCCCAGAAAAACAAACAAACAAAAACCAAGTAAGAAACCAAGGGCTATGCAGTTGTTGTTGTTGTTAGATACCATCTAGTTGTTGTCTGACTCATAGTGACCCTATGTACAATAGGGGAACTAGTATTGCTACTGCTTCTTTGATATTCATAGGGTTCTCAATGGCTGATTGTTTTTTGGGAGTGGATTGCTGGGTCCTTCTCCCAAGTTTACAGGTTCAAGTTCCAAGTTCAAGGTTTCCAAGTTCCCAGGTGGTCTCCCATCCAAGTACTAACCAGGCCCAACCCTGCTTAGCTTCTGAGATCTGACAGTATCTGATGCCACAGTGTTATGGCTGCAGGCATGCAGTTACTATTATCAAACAAATATTTCTAAGTGCCTATCAGCAATGAGAGTACATCATTTACTGACCAATGGTACAATAAGGCATTGCCACAAATGACTTTAATTTGGTATTGGAAATGAGTGGCACTTGAGAGAACTCATAAAGTTCTATGAAAAGAAATAATTTATTCTATGGCTCCTAGGAACAAAAGGCCCAAGAAACATATGTAAAACTCCAGCAACCATAACAGTAAACCAGGAAACTTTTAATGCAGCTAGTGCTGTCGGAAGAGCCAATTATCAGACATAAGTAGTAGCAGAGTTGTTGAGTACGTGATATGGAGTGTAAGTGATGGAGTGTGTGTGTGTGTGTGTGTGTGTGTGTGTGTGTGTGTGTGTGTTTGTGTGTGTGTGCATCCCAAAGATCTGGTGGAAACAAGAACATCAGCTGTCTGCTTTAATGATAGTAACAACAACCAATAATTACCCTGTTAAGTGTATCGCATACCTTACATCATTTAGTCCTTGCAAAGCAAGGAAGATAATATTATCCCCACTTGTCTGGTAAGGACATTGAGCCGCAAAGAAACCACACAGTCAGCAGAAGGTGAGAATGACATTTTAACTAAAATTGAATTGAGAAGCTATATTATTGTCTGATTAATCTAGTAGCCCTCAATTCTAGCTAAACATTAGAATTGCCTGGAGTGCTATTTAAAGTATCGATATCTAAATCTAATCCCTAGAGATTCAGATAATTGGCTCAGAGTGAGGTTCAAGCATAAGTACAAAAAAAGTAAAAAGTAAACTCTTCTCAAGGTGACTGTAGTATAGAAACTGTCTTGTAAACTGTTACACTAGGCTATTCTGTTTTTCTTCCTACACTATCTTTGGGTGAAATAATAGCATTAATCAATACCAGAAGAGACAAAACTGGCTTTTCTCCCAACCCACTCTCACATTACCAACTCCTTTACTAAAAAGCTAAGAAGAAAAATCTACACTTAAATCTCCAGCCCAGCCTTTCTCCTGGGACTCAGTTCGACACATCCAGATGCCTATTTGGAATATCCCCATCTGCTTCATTTTGGACAAAGGGTGCTGGACCTTATGGAGGCTACTGCCCTTGATAGTGGGTTTTCTTATGCTGGATGTGCTGTTCTATGGATTGTGTAGTGGGGAGAATAATCACCTACTCTCAGCTCCTGAGGGTAGAATCTGTCATGCCTCCCAAGGTCTTCTAAGCATGTGGGCACATTTGTCCTGCTGATATCAAAGCAAAAGCTAACTAGAATACTATTTTCATGAATATTAAGGAAATACAAGTTGTAAGTGTGTTCTGCAAGGTCCTTTGTCTCCTTTTGGGCTCCTTGATACATAGCTGTTCTCTTAAAATGCAATCAGAAATTGAAATTACTCAGAGTAATGCTTGATTTGCTATTTTCCTTATTCTGACCCTTTGTACTGCTAACTAGATGCGATATATTCAATTTTTTCACTTAAAATATTTAAAGAAATATACTTAGTTATATATAGTTGTATATTTTCCTGCTTTTATCTCATTTATGAGATAACACATATCAAACCACACTGTCTACAATAATGACAAATTAATAGTTACATGTTCCAATTTTACAACAAATTAATTTTTCTTAATTTTATTTTATAAGGCAATAATAATATGAAGGGGATAAATGATTATTAGTTATTTAAAATATTCTATAGCTTTATTATTAACAGTCATGATCTTGGTGATGATAGTGATAAGAACAAGTAAGCTATTTTCTTTGGCAATTTTTTTCATGGCTTACATTGCCTATTGCTAGAAAGTATTCTTCTTAAAATGTTTATCACAGACAAACAAAGAAAAGACAGGTGACGTGATCCTTTACCCAAAAGACTGCAAAAGCTCCTCTAGAAAATTTTTATACCTAATTAACCCCTTCAGCAAAGTAGCAGGATACAAAATTAACACTCAAAAATTGATAGCCTTTCTTTACACCAACTGTGAACAAGAAGAGAAGAAAATTAAGGCAACAATCCCTTTCATGACAGCCCACCAAAAACTTAAATACTTAGGAACCAATCTAACCAAAGACACTGACGATCTCTACAAGGAAATCTTCAAAATATTAAAGAAAGAAATCGCAGAGGACACTAGATGGTAGAAGGACCTCCTCTGCTCATGGATTGGGAGAATCAGTATTGTAAAAATGGATATATTACCAAAAGCAAGTTACAGATTTAATGCAATCCCCACTAAAATTCCAATGACAGACTCTTCAGAAATAGAAAAAATAATCCAAAAATTCATATGCAAACACATATAGCCAAAACAATCTTAAGCTGCACAACTAGTATAGGCAAGATCACAAATCCTGCCTTTAAACTATACTACAGGGCTATACGGGCTGGGATATAGCTCAGTTGGTAGAGCACTGTTCTGCAATCTCTGAGGTCCCGAGTTTGATTCCCAGCACCACAAAAATGAGAGAAGGACATGGCAATCCACCCCCGAGGCAATCCCCAAACAGTCAGCCATTGAAAACCCTATAAGGGTTGCTATGAGTCAGACACGACTCAACGCCACCTGACAACAACAACAACAACAGGGCTATAGTAGCAAAAACAGCTTGGTATTAGCACAAAGATAGGCCTGAAGACCAGTGGAACAGAATTGAAGACCCAGAGATACACCAACACATCTATAGCCACCTGGTCTTGACAATGAATTAAGCATACATATTGGAGAAAAGATGGGAGAAGGACATGGCAACCCATTCCCAAGGCAATACCGAAACAGTCAGCCATTGAAAACCCTATGAAGGTTGCTATGAGTTGGACTTGAGTCAATGGAACCTAACAACAACAACAATATTGGAGAAAAGATAGCCTATTAACAAATGGTTCTGGGAAACTTGGATTTCCAACTGTACAAAAATGAAAACAGACCCATACCTCTCAATTTGCATGAGGATAAACTCAAAATTGGTAAAAGACCTCAACATAAAACTGCTAGAAGAAAAGATAGGAAACACTCTAACACATAGGCATAGGAAAGCATTTCCTTAATAAGACTCCAATTGTTCAGGAAACTGCACCAAGAATAGACAAAACGGATAACATGAAATTAAAAAGCTTCTGTACAGCAAAGGAAACAATCAACAGAGTTAAGGAGGAGCCCACTAAATGGGAGAAAAATTTCCCATCCTATACATGTGACAAAAGACTAATTTCTAGAATTTACAAAGAACTCAAGAAAGCAACTCCCAGGACAACAAATAATCCAATACACAAATGGGTAAAGGAACTGAAAAGACAGTTCTCAAATGAAGAAGACTGTAAAGCTAAGAAGCACTTGAAAAAATGCTCAATATCCCTAGCCATTAGGGAATTTCAAACCAAAATAACTCTGAGATTCCACCTTACTCCAATAAGAATGGCCAAGATCAAAAAAACAAATAATAACAAATGCTGATGAGGTTATGGAGAAAAAGGAATGCTCTTACGCTGTTGGCAGGACTGTAAATTGGTTCAATCACTTTGGAAATCAATATGGAGATACCTCAGAAAAGTTAAAATAGAATTGCCATATGATCCAGCTATACCACTACTTGGAATATAGCCAAAGGGAGACAAGTCATCCTACTACAGAGACATCTACATGTCCATACTCAATGCAGCACTTTTCACAATAGCAAGGATATGTAACCAATTAAGGTTCCCATAAACAGAAGACTGGATAAAAATATTATGGTACATATACACAGTGGAATAATATTCAGCAATAAAACGTGAAATAATGTCATTTTCAGCAAAATGGATGGAACTAGAGAATAGCATCTTAAGCGATTGAACGCAGGCTCAAGAAGAGAAATACCATATGTTCTCACTCATATGAGGGAGCTGAATCTTACTTAAAATAAGAAAAAATCCTGTACGTAAGTTGATATATTAAAAATGCACAATTAAATTTAACAAAGAACGGACAATATAAGGAGTAGAAAGAAGGAGGCAGGGAACTACCAGAGAGAAGCAAAGGTTGCGGAAAGTGGGCTGAGGAGAAAAATCAATGGAGAGAAATAAAAGAGGAGAGGATAATCTCAATGTAAACAATGAAACTTCATGAACACATTGGAAAAATAGGGGAATATAACCAAAATATGCATAGGAGTTTTGTTACATATCAGTCATAAGCCTCCATAAACCTCGTAAGTTGATAAAAGAGTAACCAAAAGTGATGTAAATTGATAAAAGTGTAACTAAAAGTGATGTAATAGTTGCATAATAGAAAAAGCCAATGCTGCATTACTCTGTACCCCACCATCATTTACCAATAGAGAAAAATAAAATAAAATAAAATGTTTATGTTTATTTTGTTTGAAAACAATATAGACTTGATTCTTTATTTTTATTTATTTTATGAAGAAGTAATAATTCAAAGACATGTACATTAGAGGACCTAACTTAATAATTGAAGTCTAAATTTATATGGGAGTAATAAGCATGGGAGGTGCTTTCTCAATATTAAGTGATAATTTTATGGATGGATGCACCATTTCATTTACAATAAAGAACAAGTTCTTTGCAATTTATATTAAGGCAAAAATCCAATTAGGAGATTTGCAAATATAGTCATTCCATTACTGAATTTATTAACATTGCCATATTAAAACCATCTCCCCAGTGTTAAATTTTTAAATCAATTTCTGCCATAATTTCCTTTTGCTTACATGTTAACATACATACTCTGCAAACTGTGCATGGTGGGTACAATAACATTCAATACATTTCCCATTTGCTTCATGCATTTAATATAAAACATCATTTTCACTGTGTTCCATGTAAGACTTCCTGAAACTTGCCTGTGAACACAGAGATTCTACAAGATGCTTTGTTTTTATATTTTCTTCTTCAAGCAAAGCTCTAAATCAATAATTTTAGATTAGATAATTTATAGTCTAATTTGTGTTAGAAAAACTTAAACCAGGAATTACTTCAATACTAATCATTTTATAGACAATTAATATGGGGAGACAAGTAGTTTTCAAGAGTAATTCACCTCTAGGAATATTCTTTATGCAGTCAACTAGATATGATGTGGTGAGTTACAGGTGGATTTTATTTGCCCTTTGAAGAAGCAGTTCATTCCAATCTGTGAAATAAAAAGTCGCACAATAAATATGACTGACTGATGTGCTTTACTTGTATTACTGAGTAACAGTTTCAGGAAAAGAACCAGAATTACCTGTCATAGAGTAGCTCTGTCAATCCTAGAAGTCAGGCATTTAGCCATTACCCACCCAGAGTCCCATGACCCACCAACATTTGTAACCAGGGAGTCTGCCACTTTTTCTCTGCTGCCTGTGGGCTGCAGAAATGCCAATGCAGATGGCTGCCCTGGGCTGCCATCACTTCTCTCTTCAGTTGTCTAGCACTTTTGTCAACTGAAAATCATATTCTATCATCTCCATTAACAGTGGAGAATTTTTAGTTTGACTCAAAACCAAACATTAACAATAGTCTAAAATAATCAACTCAATGGAATTTTAAGGGTAAAGTCTAGGAGTGTTGATTTCCATGTGTACACAGATTAGAATTTGTGATCATGAGCCAAGGAAATGGAACATGAGATTATCTTATGGGTCTAATGTAAAGATGTCAGTATTGATATGTCCCTAGTTAATGAAACTCAGCAATGAGATCGCTAAATTCTTAGTTTTGTCTGAGGGAAGAGAACGCCTTTAAGCTGACAACCTCCATCAACTTAAAAAAAAAAGCACCAGCCAGGTGAGGGCTCTGAATTCAGTCTCTGCAGATTCTCTGAAGGGTAAGTCCCCATCCTGGGTGTACCCTCCTGGAAGCAAGGGACCAGGTGTGTCTGGGTTTCCTGAAGCTCTTTATGACACATTCCTTGGAGAATGGAGATAGTGTGATGTAGTGGATAAGAGCAACAATGAACATTGGAGTCAGCATGGAATCCTTGTGATACTACCTATTAGCCAAACAACCTCAGGAAGTTAGTTTTGCCTTTACTAATCTTATGGATTTTTAAAATTACAAAGTGGAAATCATAATACTTAACTGCAAGAGTTGACAGAATAGAATGATGTATCACATGCAAAGAAATTAGTACTATATCTTACATAAAATAAATATCCACAGACTGGCCATGTGGCATGCTTTTAATCTCAGCAACCAGGGTTCAACCCTTCAGTGTTGCCAAAATAAATAATAACAATAATAATAATTTTTCTTAATTTCAAAAATACCTAGATCACAACATATTACACTCTTTGATGATTTTTATAGTCTTTAGAATGTAATAGAGTTAGGAGAGAAAAGAATGAGCTCTTTTACCTTAATATCCTAAATTAGGGATTCCTCTCTACCAATACTGAGTATCTTTCTTAATTTTCTAATAACCATATTAGGAGGTCCCTCCTATTCCATACATATGATTTGGTAAATCCAAAGTCCAAAAGGTTGTGTGAAATTGCCTCTTTAATTTCCCCTCACTTACCACTGATATGGTTTTGTTAGATATATTTAATAGACATGGAAACACTTCAATCACAACTCATTTATAAGTTTTTCTAACTCTTTCTGAAGAATTACTAGCTTCTCTGATGTTCCACAAAGAGAATACTATGTACATTATTGTATTTGGTTTGTTATATAGGTGTCTCTCTCCTTTGATAGCATACAAGCTCATGAAAGAAGGAGAGCCTGGCTTACTTTTCCTTATTGAACTTCATAGTGCTTAAAAGGAAAAAGCTTTAAAATTACTTGCTTTGGGAAAATAAGACTGAAAATCTTTCTGGCCAGTGATGTCAGCTGGTATTTTGAGTGCCAGTAGGGATGGAAAAGTATGGTCAGACATCCTGTTTGATTTTCTATAGAAATGCCACAGTAAAAAGTAATGGGGTACTTGAGAGACTTCCTAAAGCATCACATTTTGAAGCAGCAGTTTTTGAGTACTATTTTAGAACTCATATTTACTCTTGATATTTTATTGTTCAAAAACTATGCAGAGAAAATTATGAAATGCATTTCATTATTTTTCTCCTGAAAAGTAGAATATCTTAGTGTAAAAAGGTCATTAGCTACTGAAGACTTCAGCATTAATGATAATGTGCTGTTTTGTCCCATTTCTAAAATTCTCAAGATATAAAAATAAGTTAACACAAAATTCAGCTTATAGCTGGGCATGGTGGCACATGCCTGTTATCCCAGTGCTTGGAAATCTGAGGCAAGAGGATCAATCCAAATTTGAGGCCAATTTGGTCTATGTGGTGAGTTCTAGGCCAGCCTGGATTACTTGGTGAAACCCTTTCTCAAACAAAAAAGGTAAATTCAACATATTTCTCAAACACAAGAAAGATAAATAATTCATGATAATCATAAAAAGGTCAAAAATCACAGTGAAGTCAATGCTATTAGTAAAAGAATGTGAGCATGCACACTTGATGAATATTCAATAATATAAATCTTTAATTATCTTTTGAGAAACTTATTTTCTTTAAAAAAATTGGTTATATTGCCACTTACTCAATAGTCTGTTCACATTAATAAACTTTTGGAAAAATGTTAAGCAGAGAAAGCCTATGAAAGCCAATTGAACAACCATCTCAAAAAGCTTGTTTCTTCAGATTTAGAGAAAAAACATCTCTTTACTCCCATATTCAGCTGTATATCAATACAAAAACTATGCAGTCAGACTTTTAGAACAGGTGAATATTTAAATCTAAGAGGTTAGTGAAGACACTACTTTTTCCACCTCCTCTAGTTACAACTTTTGTCTACAAAGCATATTCCAATTTTTTTTCTTCCTTTTCTTTTTTCTTTCTTTCTTTCTTTTTCTTTTTTTTTTTTTTTTTTTTTTTGGCAATACTGGGGTTTGAACCCAGGGCTTCATGCTTGCATGCTTTGCAAGTGCTATACCACTAAGCTGAAACCCCAGCTCAATTTTTTGCTCTTTGACAGAGTCTCGCTAAATTACACAGACTACCTCTGGTCTTGAACTTGCGATCCTTCTGCCTCTGCCTCCCGAGTTGCTGGGATTATAGGCGTGTGCCACCGCGCCTGGCTTCTATTTTATAATTTTAACAAAAATAAGCCCTAACTACCAGTACATTACAGTAGTGGAGCAAAATGATTTATCTAACATTCTGAAGGTTAATGACTTGCAAATACATGATGAATTCTGATCATTTTAAAGGAAATAAAATTTCTGACATTAAATTACCATAAATTTTACTGTGCTTACAAAAATATAACTAAAGTCTTGTGTTAACAAAAGGTAATTTTCATTTTACTTTTTCTTTAAGGGGAGCGGCTAAAATATAGAATTTGATTTTGCTTTTTAAAGATTTCAAAAAAATTTTATTTATTGAAATATCTAGAGAGAAAATTGATGCCTATTGCAGATAAAGTACCCTTATCTTCATTTCCTGAAACTGACTTCTTCCAAAATTATTACAAGTGATTACACATTTGTCATATTTTTTCCAAAAACAAACACTGACTTTCAGAAATTTAAATACATTATTTAATATGAATTCCATGGCATCTACAATTTTGCCATGAAGTAATATTCCCCAAAAGCTTATGACTAATACTTTCCAACAATATTCAAAAATATAACTTTATAGAAAAAGTGATATTTGGCAACTTAAAAAACCTTTAAGAACAAAGAATAAGGGAAAAATTAAGTACCATATATGGATAATATAAATCCAACTATGTCAGACAGAGGTTATAGAGCCTGCCAAAAAACTAAATATTGTCTGTAAGAAACAGACTTTACATCCAAGGACACACAAACACATACACACACACTATATATATATAGTGTATATATATAGTATATATAGATATATATATAGTGTGTGTGTATATATGTGTGTGTGTATATATATATATAGAGAGAGA
>VMDO01026191.1:0-27088 GCA_007922755.1 Pedetes capensis | reverse complement strand
CTTATGTGAGGAAAGATTTATTGGGGCTTCTGGTTTAGAAGATCTCAGTCCATAGAGGCTGGAAATCATGGTGTCAGGACAGACATGGCAGCCAAGGAGGAGACAGAGCGTGTGGCAGGGAACCTTACATCAGGAGCTGAGGGAGCTACCTGTAGTTGGGGGCCCACATTGAAACCTCCAGAGGCCTGATTCCAATGACCTACTTCCTGCAAAGCCATATCTCACCTCTCGAATTTCCATAGCCCCCCAGGGCAGCACCACGAGCTGGGGACCATACATCTAAACATATGAACTTTGGGGGACATTTTAGATTCAATCCATAAGACCAGTTTTGTCCCTGGACACACTTTTAATACACCTTAAATAAAATATGCTTTTTTTCTCTTATGGCCAAACTAAAACATAGAGATATTTAATAATATTCAGTTCTTAATTAGATAATATGCTGGCCTGATAATCATCTAGCAGCAATTAAAACCAAAAATTCTCTCAGGATGCGAAAAAGCACTGAAAAGGACTGCTAGATTGAAGTCTCTTAACTACAAAGAGTAAGTGAAAAGTGGAAACAGATTGTCTGAGGTAGGGATTTTTAAGATACAAATAAAAACAAACAACACCAAAAGAAATAGGACTTAATCAAGGCAGAGCTTCTTAGGAACTTGAGTAGACTGAGCAATTGAGATATTGTTCCTAGTATTTCTGATAGTATCATATGACTTCTTTAAAATAATTTGCAAAAGTTTAGTTGACATTGATTTTTAAGAATTATATTTACCATTAAGATTTTATAGGTAATAATAGCAATTTGGCTAGGATTTGGCTTAGTTGGTAGAGCACCGCTCTGCAGTCCCTGAGGTCCGGGGTTCAATTCCCTGCACTGCAAAAATGGGAGAAGGACATGGGAATCCATTCCTAAGGCAATCTCAAAACAACCAGCCATTTTTTCGAAAACCCTCTGATGGTCCCTATGATTCAGATACAACCCGATAGCACCTAATAACAGCAATAGCAATTTGTGCAATTGAAGAAAATACTGCTTTAGAAGTAGTATGTGAGTGCCATGTCATTACATATAATAGCTACACATAACAGACTAAGGTAAAAATCAATTATTGTTGAGCAATAGCAAAAGTAATTTGATTTATCTGATAACTAAGATCCTTTTATCAGATTAATTTTTGAAATGTTTTATTATAAAAATTGAATAAATAAATATAAACAATATTCAGTTGTATGCATTTTAATATATATCTAAGCAAATATTTGTACATGAAAATATACCAATAAAATTTATATATTAAAGTTTTAATGCATAGATAGTTATATTTGTAACTATTTTGACTATCTTAAAACAAGGAGATGGAAGTGAAAAAGATGAATTTCTGTTTATTTACTGAAGTTTCTCTTTTCACCAAGTTTCAACTAATCAGAAAAACCAAAAGGCAAAACTCAGTCAGTTTGTATATTTAGACCTTTCAATTGTTGCCATATAGTTTATCTTCGTATTTTTGAAGAGAAAATGGTTTATGAACAATCTTTCAGTACCTAATCAGTTTTTTTATATGTAGGGGAGTTTTCTACTCAAAAAATGATTGAATTATGGCTGATTTAGGCTTTGTTTTTGGGTCTCCTACAATTTTCTTTTCAAATTACTACTTATATAATTAAAGTGCAGCTAGAATTTATACATATTATTTGGAATAAAGTGGGCTGGGATTTAGTTCAGTGGGTAGAGCACTGTGCTTCAGTCTCTGAGGCCCCGAGTTCAATTCCCAGCACCGCAAAAATGGGAGAAGGGCCTGGCAATCCACTCCCAAGGCAATCCCGAAACAGTCAGCCATTGAAAACCCTATGAGGGTCGCTATGAGTCGGATACCGGCTCGACAGCACCTAACAACAACAACAACAACAATTTGGAATAAATGTTGATATATTCTTCTAAATTCATTCACTTACATCCATATGCTCTGAAAAAATATCTTTATTTGTTGCTTAACTTTTATAGGTAAATATTTTAATCTATTTTTAGTTAGAGCCATAATTTAAAGATTTTATCACAAAAAATCTTTATTTGAAGTTTATCATAGAAACTACATAGCAGACAGTGATAATTTCTCAGTTTTCTAATTGCTTTAGTATTTTATATTTAGCCCTAATACAAATGATAATTATTTATTAAGTTACTCATTAGATTTAAGACATATGTCAGCCTATGTCTGAATAGCAAAGTTGATCAATTACTACAAACCAAAGTAAAACTAATTATCACTGTGATATTAACTGCTCATCCTTCCAGTTTCCTTGTAACAGCAAAATTTCCTCCTTTGTAATGTTGATATTGTGATTCTTCTCAATTTGTCAGTATAATTGGGGTCTGCAACCTCTGGGTAGTTCAAATAAGTGAAAAATAGAAGGAAAATTTAATTTCTATGCAGTACACCTTTGTATGAGGGCAGACACCAAAGCATTTCAGCCAGAATAGAAAATATTGTAATTATTGGGAATGCCAGCTCAGTTTCATCAAAATAACACTTGTGATATGACTTAAGGTGTTAATTTGAATTTTATTCTTCTAAATTGTGTTTGCTTTACATTAATTTTGATGTATTCTTGATGGATAAAAGCTATTTTTATGAAGAGTTTATAATTAGCTGTGTTTAAGATATTCATTGTTGTTAGGTGCCATACAGTCAGTATCCGACTCCGTGACCCTCATAGGGTTTTCAATGGCTGACTGTTGGTAGAGCCCTGCGCTACAGTCTCTGAGGTCCCAAGTTTGATTCCCAGCACCATAAAAATGGGAGAAGGACGTGGCAACCCACTCCCAAGGCAATCCCAAAAATAACCTGCCATTGAAAACCCTGTGAGGGTCGCTATGAGTTGGACATGACTCGATGGCACCTAACAACAAGATATTCATATGGAGCATTAATTTGATGCATAGATCTAAAATAATTTCTTTGGCAAAAAAATGACACTGTTCTTCTACCTTAGAACATGTAACTGTGTTTTGTTTACTAATACCATTTAATCAATATTAGGAGACTTTGAGCTTTGCCTTTTAATAAGTATTTAATGAGTTCTATGTCACTTAAAAATAAATACACATCATTCTTCTAATAACATTGAATTAAGAAATTTCTTTTGAAATTTGAAAATAAAATTCAAACATAAATAAATTAACCTTCATGATTTACATAATGAAACAAATTATAATCATTTAAAAAATACTAAATGAATATATTATATTTGGGAAAATTTCTTGAGACATTTATAAATTGTCTTAGGCTATATCCAGCCTACATGAAAACTATTGCCATATTATATTACAAAGAATTTCTGGTTATTTATAGATTCCTGGTCATATATATATATATATGTGTGTGTGTGTGTGTGTGTGTGTGTGTGTGTGTGTATATGTATATGTATATATGTATATATGTATATGTATATATGTATATATATATGCATATATTCATATATACATATATATGTATCAAATTCCTGATAAACAATTTATTAATATACTGGATTACTTCATTCCTCAAAATACCTTATTAATGCCAAAAAATATAATAGACTCAGCATCTGGTAATTTTTTCTTGATTATAAAATGAGAACACTGCAGATGTCTATATCATTACCTCATGGATAGATTATATGGATAAAAAAGGTACCAAAAATTATTTCAATATGTACTTTGTATCTAAGTCTGGGTAAAGGCAATGAACCAGAAACTATTTTAACTTTGACTATCAGTAACAACCCCATACGTCTACCAGCTTGTCATGTTGTAGATGCTTTCATGTTGCTGTGATGCTGAAAGCTATGCCACTGGTATCTCAGATACCAGGAGGGCCACCCATACTGGACAAGTTTCAGCTGAGCTTCCAGACTAAGATAGACTAGGGAGAAGCACCTGGCAGCCCACTCTCAAAACAACTAGCCATTGAAAACTTTAAGAGTAGCAGAAAATCATTGCCAAATATAGTGCCTGAAAATGAACCCCCGCCCCTCACTGATCTGGAAAACACTCAAAAGACAATAGGGAAAGAGTTGTCTTCTCAATGTACTATAATGATGGGAATGGAGTAAAGCCCCCAGGACCTCAATTTGCTGATGTGGCACAAATCAAAATGAGAAGAAACACAGTGACTACAACAATGGACCCAAATATAAATGCAAAATTAAAGTGAAATGGGGTTGCTTGCATATATCATCAAAAATGACATCTCAAGATCTGTCCTAAAGTACAATGCTGTCAGTGATAGAGTAATATCCATTTGCCTACAAAGAAGGCCTGACTCGATGGCACCTAACAACAACAAGAAGAAGGACAGCTAGTTAATATGACTATTATTCAAATTTACACAGCCGCCATTAAGGCAAGAAATAAAGAAAGGGAAAATTTTCAACAGCTTCTGAAATCTGAAATAGATTGAACATACAATCAGGATGTACTGATAATTACTGGTGACTGGAATGCAAAAGTTGGTAACAAAGAAGAAGAATCAGTAATTCAAAAATATGGCCTTGGTGACAGAAATGATTCTGGGAATCACAAGATAGAATTTTTTCAGACCAATGACCTTTTCCTTGGCAAATATATTTTTTAAACCAACATAAACTGCAACTATACACATAGAAGTAATCAGATGGAACATGCAGGAAGAAAAGTGACTACATTTGTTGAAAGAGATAATGAAACCCTCAATATCAAATGTCAGAACAAGACCAGGTGCTGATTGTGGATCAGACCATAAATTGCTCATATGCAGGTTCAAACTGAAAATGAAGAAAATTAGAACAAGTGTACCAGAGCCAAGGTATGACCTTGAATATATCCTTTTTGAGTTCACAGACCACCTTAAGAACAGATTAATTCATTAGACACTAATGATCAATGACCACATGAGTTTTGGCATGACATGGAAAACATCATTCATGAAGAAAACAAAAGGTTATTAAAATGACTGGAAAAAAGAAAAACCAAATTACATATCAAAAGATACCCTGAAACTTGCTCTTGAATGTTGAAGAGCTAAAGTAAACTGAAGACATGGTGAAGTAAAAGAAGTAAACAGAAGATTTCAAAAGGTAACTCAAGAAGAAAATAAAATCATATACTGTAATTACATGTGCAAAAAACTGGAGATAGAAAACCAAGAGAGAAGAATACATTCTGTTTTTCTCAAGCTTAAATATTTGAAGAATAAACTCAAACTTTGAGTGGCAATAGTAAAAGACTCTACAGGGAAAATATTAAATGATGCTGGAAATATCAAAAGAAGATGGAAGGAGTACACAGAGTCATTATACCAAAAACAATTGGTAGATAACCAACCATTTCAAGTGGTTGCATAAAAACAGGAAGCAATGGTACTGAAGGAAAAGTGAAAGCTGCTTTGAATGCATTGGCAAAACACAATGCTCCAGGAATTGATGGAATACCACTACAAATGGTTCAACAAAAAGACACAGCACTGGAGGTGCTCACTTTTTTTATGCCAAGAGATTTGGAAAACAGCTACTTGGCCGACTCACTGGAAGAGATCCTTATTTGTGCCTTTTCCCAAAGAAGAGTATCCAACCAAGTGGAGAAATTATTGAATGATATCATTAATATCACACTCAAACAAAATTTTACTAAATATCATACAAAAGTGACTACAGCAGTATATAGACAGGGAACTTCTGGGGAATCAAGCCAGATTCAGAAGAGAACATGGAACCAGGAACATCATTGCTAACATCAAATGCATTTTAGCTGAAAGCAGAGAATACCAGAAAGATGTCTATGTTTTTTCAACCATGCAAAGGCATTTGACTATGTGGATCATAACAAATTATGGATAACATGGCAAAGAATGGGAATATCAGAGCACTCACTTGTACTCATGAGGAATCTACATGGAACAAGAGACAGTGGTTTGAGTGGAACAAGAAAACACTGGCTGGGTTAAAGTGGAGAAATGTGTGCATCAAGGCTATATCCTTTCACTGAACCTCCTCAGTCTCTATGTTGAGTAAATAATCTGAGAATCTGGACTTTATGAAGAAGAACATGCCATCATGATTGGGGGCAGATTCATTAACAACCTAAGTTATGCAGATGACACAACTCTGCTTGCTGAAAGTGAAGAGGTTTTGAAACATTTACTGATGAAGGTTGAAGAACAAAGAATTCAGGATGAATTGTCCCTCAGCATCAACAAAGCAAAAATTCTTATAACTGTGTTAGTATGCAAATTGATGATACATGGAGAAAAAATTGAGGTTGTCCAAGATTTTGCTTTACTTGGTTCTACAATCAACACCTGTGGAAGCAGTAGTCAAGAAATCAAAAGTTGCATTGCATTAGGAGTAGATGTTGCAAAGCATCTCTTTAAAGTGTTGAGAAGTATAGATGTCACATTGAAGATGAAGGTGTGCCTGATTCATGCCATGGCATTTTCAGTCTCATCATATGGTTGTGAAAGTGGACATTGAATAAGGAAGATAGGAGAATATTTGATACTTTGTAAGTGTGGTGCTGGAGTTGAATATTGGATATACCATGGACTGCCAAAAGATCCAATAGATCTGTCCTAGAAGAAATGTAACAAAAGTGCTCCTTGGAAGCATGGATGGCTAGAATGTGTCTTATATATTTTGGACATGTTGTCAAATGGGCCAATCCCTGGAGAAGGACATCATGTTTAGGAGAGTGGAAGGTCAGTGCAAAAAGGAAATCCTTGAACTAGATGGGTTGACAGTGTTTGCAACAATGGGCTTAGATATAAAAAATATTGTGTGCCTGATACATAATCTGGGAATGTTTCCTTCTGTTGCAGATAGGGTTGCTAGGAGTCAGAACCAAGTCAACAGTACCTAACAACAATAATCCCAAGAATTATAGTTGCAATCTTATAAATTGTCAGAAAATAAAAACCCCTGACTGTATGTAAATAATAATATACAATAAAAATATAGTTTACTACTTGACTATTAGGCAATTGCATATTGGGAAGCAAAATAACAAAGAAAAGTAGTTATTTAGAGAAGAAAGCTATACCAATAGTTAAATAAAAATAATCTTCACTCAGTAATTTATTGTATAATAATGCCATTGAGCTGGGTCTGACTCATAGTGGCCCTGTGTACAATAGAACAAAACACTACCTGACACTGTACCAGCACTATGTCAGCACTATGTGTCCAGCACTATGTCATTACTTCTCTGTTATTCATAGGGTTTTTGATGGCTGATTGTTTTGGGAGTAGGCTGCCTAGTCCTCCTTCCAAGCCTACAGTACCTGGTATTCCCAGGAGGTCTTCCATCTAAGGACTAACCAGGCCCACCCCTGCTTAGTCTCTAACATCAAGATGGGATTGGACCCCAGGGTGATATGCCTATACACATAAAAAAATAAATTAGTTAAGTCTGTAAAAAATAATAGTACATACTTTGGGATGTAGCATACTGCTGGTATATTCTTGTCCATGATTGGTGCCTCTGAGAAACGTCACAAGTTTTCAATGGGACAAAATTCCTGAAAAGTTTAAAAATATGCATCCTCTTTAATTCTGTAGTGCTATGTATAGGAAGGGGCTGGGATTTAGCTCAGTGGATAGAGCACTGCATTGCAGTCTCTGAGGTCCTGAGTTCAATTCCCAGCACCGCAAAAATGGGAGAAGGACCTGGCAATCCACTCCCAAGACAATCCTGAAGCACTCAGCCATTGAAAACCCAATGCAGGTCGCTATGAGTCGGATACCGACTGGACGGCACCTAACAACAAGAACAACAATGTATAGGAAACTATCCAGAGCAAGTAAAAATTTGTGCAAAACCTTAAGCACACTCAATAAGGGATGGGAAGCAAATGTTATATTTATAGTCCAAAATATTTTGACACTAAAAATAATGTTACAGAAAAACATTTTGAGGAGTGTTCCTGGAGTGGGCTGCCAGGTCCTTCTCCCATTTTCTTCGTGCTGTGGATTGAACCCAGGGCCTCAGAGAGTGTAGAGTGGTACTCTGTCATCTGAGCCAAGCCCCAGCCCCTTTTATGATATAGAATACTATAATATGTATTTGGTAGAAAATCATGATACAATAAAATAATTAAGTACATAATCTTTATAAGTGTAAGAAACATACCTATGTCAACTTCAACTTCAAAAGAAAATCTTGATGCATATAAACAAACCACAAGGCTTGTTGGGTTATGATGTTGGTTATGTAAAATACATTTTCAATGTATTTATAATTAATAGCAGTTAATTACATTATGAAATTTCTTACAATGTGGATGAAGAAAGGATTCATTTAAAATTTAAAAATTTGTAAAAATCTAAAATGCAAACATTTTGCAAATGTTATCATTTCATAATACTTTTCACACTGTTCTTGAAATAATGCCAATGTTAAGAATACCCACTTCCAACAGCCTAATATTTTACACCACTGAGATTTATATCATGAAGATATACACAAATAAATTTTTTTCATTTATCTGAGTATTATATTCTACAAAAAATGGAATTCATAAGGCAGCTTCACCTAATTTTCTCTAACATTAGAAGTCTACTTGTGTATTGTTATTTTGAAATAAGAGTGTATTCAGAGAAAGAGAATTTCAAGGCAGAATACAAGGCAAATTCTAACTGATAAAGGGCAGTTAGAATTTAGATTTAAAAAGTAATCAGGTTTCTTATTTAAAATTGTTGATGCTGGTAGCATACAATGCTCTGAAAAGATTCTCTGAGATTTGGCGAGCCTCAAGGATGTTCATCATTTGGCCTCATACACAATGATACGTATAAAGTACAAATGTACACGTGGGGTTGCTACTTTTTGTATTGTCAAAATCTAACCTCATACTGTACTTAGCATACTTTACTCCTGTTTATAATTTTGTATCACAAAATAGAATAGATAGATAGATAGATAGATAGATAGATAGATAGGGATAGATAGTATACAGTATTAAGATAATTGTTGTTTTTAGGTGCTGTCCGGTTGGTGTTGGACTCATAGCAACCTTACATACTACAGGCAAGACAGTATTGCTACTGCTTCTCTGCTATTCATAGGGTTTTCAATGGCAGGTTGAGTTTTGGGAGTGGATTGCTGGGTCCTTCTCCCATTAAAATAATTAGTGTTCACTTACTGATATGATATATTCCATTTAGTGAAAAGGAAAAATCATTTAGGGCTGGGGTTTAGCTCAGTTGGAACAGTGCTACTTTGTACTCTCTGAGGCCCTGGGTTTGAACTCTAGCAATGAAAAAAATGGGAGAAAAATGTGCAGCCCACTCCCAAAGCAATTCCAAAACAATCAGCCATTGAAGACCAGATGAGCAGCAAAAAAGCACTGACATAGTGCCAAGCACGCCATAGCATCAGGGAGTATTTCGCTCTGTTGTACATAGGTTCACTATGAATTGGACCTGACTCAATGGCACCTAAGAACAAACAAAAATCATTTAGTGCTAATGAATGAAAATATGAGTTCTGAGAAGTAAAGCATTAACATAATCAGTGAGATAAATAAAAATAATCAATGATCTGTTAGAATGTTAGAATATGATTTTGTATTCTAAATGATCACCTTCAAAATAGCACTCTACACAGAGCTCAGTGGTTCCTCAGACACTCTTGCATATTATTCCACATTTGGGTATCCTTAGCACTTAAATCCACTTGAACCAAAGTAATTGAACTTTTATGTTTTCTTAAGTGGTTTTGTTATTGAGATTTTGTTTTTAAGAAGGACTTAAAGGTCAAGAATATTTGAAAACATTCTGCTAAAGAATACTAAATGAAGAGTATTATCTTTCTAATAATGTGTTTAATGGGAAGATATTCAATAAATAATCCTATTTTCAGGAGATCTATAATTTAAAAATGTTTTATTGATGATGTAACATTAAAGTATTTATTATATGTATTTAATATATGTATTGTGATTATATATTTCTTCAAGGTTGTAAAAATAGTATATAATTAACCATCCAGCCCTGTTTTATCAAAATAAAACAAATGATTCTGATAACATCGTTGTTTAAATTAATCTTTTTGTTGTTGTTAGGTGCCCTTGAGTTGGGTAGGACTAGTGACCCTGTGAACAACTGAACAGAATACTCCCTAATACTGTTCCAGGCACAAGACCATTTTCTATGTTTAAGTCTGTAATTGCAGACATCATGTCAATCCATCTAGTTGAGGGTCTTTCTTTTTTTTTTTTGTCCACCTACCACTCTCCAAAACAAGATGTCCTTCTCCAGGGATTGGTCCCTCCTGACATGTCCAAAATAAGGCAAACTTCTTGCACTGCTTCTATGACAGATCGTTTGGCAGTCCATTGTATATTCAATATTCATCTCCAGCACCATAATTTAAAAGCATCATTTCTTCTTCTGTCTTCTTTATTTACTGTCCTGCTTTCACAAGCACATGATGTGACTCAAAATATCATGGCATGAGTCAGGTGCACCTTTGTCTTCAATGAGACATCTTTATTTTTCAACACTTTAAAGAGGTCTTTTGCAGCAGCTTTTCCCAAAGCAAACCTTCTTTTGATTTCTTAACTGCTGCTCCCATGGGTGTTGACTGTAGAACCAAGTAAAGCAAATTCTTGGTAATAGGCTCACATATGGATCTCTTCCCGTCATTTGGCCAGGTAGCTGTTTTTCAAATCTCTTGGTATCAAAATGTGAGCACCTCCAGTGCTGCACCTGTTTGTTGAAACTCTTCCCCAACTATCTTTTGAGTGCCTTCCAACCTGGAAGGCTCATTTTCCTGCACTATATCTAACAGTGTTTCTCTGGTATTCATACAGTTTTCAATGGCTAATTGTTTCCAGTGTGGGCTGCAGGTCCTTCTCCCTAGTCTGTCTTAGTCTGGAAGCTCAGCTGAAACCTTTCCACCATGGGTGACCCTGCTGATATCTGTAATACTTGTGGATAGCTTTCAGCATCACAGCAAGGCAAAATGACAGAACAGTGAGGGAAATGAATCTTAATAATTAGAAAATTACAAATATATCTCAATACAATAAATAATATCTTTGTATTTGTGTTTTAAATTACTTATTTAAATAATTATCTTTTTGACATGACTCACTCATAACTTATATCTTTAATGTTGAATCAGTATAGGGTATATTTTTATGTATGGCTTTAGATAGAAATCTGTATTTATTAGTCCAATTATGCTCTAATAATTTCAAATGATACTTTAGCTATTTATATAGATTTCTGCTTTCTAGGGGACAAGATGTAAGTTTAACCCTTTCTCTACCAATTTCAAATTAAAATGTATGAAAATAATTTTTTATTTCTAGAAATTTCATTCCAATGAACAAAACAAGAACATGATTAGCAAAATAATTAGAATGTATAATATGGGTTTGTAAAATACCCTTCTTCACCACTTTCTTGATTTTCCGTCAAATTCATACACACATTCACTTTTTGATGTATGTGTCCTGATAGTAGTCAAAGGGTAATGATCTTGATTGTATATGGTGTTATTTCTCTATTACACAATTCCAGTCTTATTTTAAACCTTATTCACTATCAAAAGCTATAGGTTTTTAAATATTACACTATGATTCACATTTCAAGGTCTAAAAATATAAGCTAAAAAGTCATGGCATTTCTTCTGGATTCTAAATGTACAGGTATTCTCAAATTAACACTAATCTGTCATGTGTTATCTGAGAAGGGAGCTCATTAAGTGTGACAGATTCTTTGATGTGTGGATTTGAGATAGTGTAGTGCATTATAAAGTGTGTGATTTCACTATTTCTCTCTTTCCCTCACAGGGTGGCTAAGCAAAGTTTCATATTCACAGATCAGAGCATCTCATTTTCTTCCAATCTAGTATTAAATTAATAGCTTAGTAACACTATGAATCACATTAGCACCAGAAAGTCTTCAGATTGATTCAAAGTTGATAAAATAATATAAATTTACACTGTCATCCTTGAAGACAGAATCTCAGTTTTTAAAAATATATTTTGAATTAGAAATAATATGCACAGCCAGAGCAGCCTTGTTGGTTTAATTCCATTTATTCAACAAGTGATTACTGATTATCTGCTATGTGTCAGGAATATGAGAGGAATTGGAGATTTGGAGGTAAATAAGAACCAGGCATGAGTGGAAGTTTCTTTCAACTTTTTAAGAGGAACATCTCAATGAATATTTGCCATGCAATATAAGAAGTGCTTTGGTCAAACTTATCTTGGAATTTATAAGGGGTGGGCGGAGTAAGAAAGCAGGGAAGGAACACAGTTACTCTGCCTTGTATAAAGAATGCACAAAGAAGCCATGATAGGATTAAGGGCATGTGAAGAGGATGGGGCTTCCATAGCATTCCAGAACAAGGAAGGTCACATGTAAATGTATATATGAGGACATGAGAGGACATGCTATGCACTGTGGCTGCAATGGGAAAAGACACATTTCAGTGCTGTTGAAGATAAAACAGAACTAAGTTCAGTTGAGATAACAAGTATTTCATACCATTTTATATTTGATAAGTCTTTTAGTTTTCCTCATGTTTTCAAAAGTCCATTAGGGTTCATAAAAATTTTATTTTTGATGTGAAATAATTTATTGATAGATATCCTACCTCATTAAGTCTTATCAATGTAACCATAATATCATAGAATATCTGAAGTGATCTATAAATTTTAGCCAATGTCCTTTATTTTGGAAAGAAAGTTACACCTAAACCCTAACTGATCTCTTGTGAAAATAATGAGAGTGCCATTTATTACTCACATTCTCCTTTTCTTCAAAGATGTGATTCTGGCTCTGCCACCAATACTGAGTATTTTTCTCAGTTTCCAGATACCCAAGAAATATATCATATAATCTGAATGTAACACCTGGGACTCTGAGATTTTCTTTCCTTCAATTTCAATGTATTACTGGATAATTCAAATCTCCTTATGAAATTGAAATTCAAATAAGGAATAAATAGCATTTAATAAAATATAGTTAATGAATTGGATCCATAGGTTTGTCATAGCATCTACTTTCAGTAGAATCAGGGATAAAAATCAAATTTTCTTTACTTACAATGCCAAGTAGTTAGTAGTTACTTTTTTTATTTTTTTCAGTACTTGGGAGTTCAATGCAGAGCCTGATACATACTTTGCAAGTGCTCTACCACTGTGCTGCATTCTCAGCCCAATTTTAGTTTTCATTTTGAGTCAGGGGTCTCAGAAATTACATAGGTACCTCTTGCCTGAAATTTGCTATCCTCCCTCTGCCTCCTGAGTCGCTAGGATTGCAGGTGTGGACCACCACACTCAGCTAATAATTCATATTAAATGCAGAGTATTTGATAATGCCTAGTAAAGAGGTAGACATGATAATAGCATAATAACTTTTTATTACCTTATGAAAGACAGATTTTTAAGGAAGTTATAAAACATGTGTAGGAGAGGAACACGTATAAATAAAAGAGGAAAATGTAAGCATATTTTAAATGTAACACAATGGTGGACATTAATAAGATGTAGACAATTGTACGTGGCAAGCAGCAATTACAAAGAAAGCAGTTTGCTTTGAATAAAGATTTCTGGCCAGTTCTCAAACCTAAGAGTCAAAAATACCTTTTTCTACAAGTTATTATAGCAGCCAGATATTAAAGGATCATTTCTAGTTATTCATGGCTCAGTGTTAAGAGTGAGAGGTAAGCCCACGTGGCCACTGATAACCTATACTCAACAGAGGCATTTAGAATGATGGTCTTTGTTATAGTTTTGTGATTTCAAACGTAGCGTTATAATTATGGAGGAGATGCTACCATTCTAAGGCATGGTGATCTTCATGTGAAGGAGGAAAGCCAGAATTAAAATTAAATTATACCTGTTAAAGAAAAAGGATGGAACCATGTAATTTTTTACATTCTACCTCTGTAATTTAGCATGCCATTTCAGATATGCCTGGGAATGGATTTCTTAATTCTCAGTTACCTTGTGGGTATAATACCATAGTTGAGTCCTGCTCAAAATTTATAACTGTAATGTCTGTCTACAATATTCTGACATCTACTCTACAAAAAAAATATATAACTGGAATTCTTAAAATCTAGACAGATTCTCCATGACCAGGAAAGACAAGAAAAAATTTCAGGAGTCCTTCAGGGGAAATGTAAGTCTCAGTGATCACTGGGAAATTTCAATAATTTCATTGTTCTTGTTATGGAATAATACAGAAAAGGAAATAATCTTTGAAAATAATGTGTACAGCCTCATCAAACTTTCCATATCTATACTGCGAAATATTTCAGAAAATTCTCACCGTTAATTTTCTGAGAATTACCAAAGCTGACTGATTCTAGTAGAATTATTCAATAAGAATATGTCTTGGGTTGATTATATAATTAATGCTAGTAAGGTCTTGTACGATAATTCATGAATATATAAATTATTCAAATCAACAGTGGGGCACACCTGTAATCCCAGTGACTCCAGAGGCAGGAGCAGGAGGATTGAAAGTTCCAGACCAGAGGCAGTCTGTGTAATTTAGCAAAACCCTTTCTCAAACAGTAAACAAAACAAAAAAAAGGGCTGGAGGTGCGGATCAGTGGTCCAGCACTTGCAAAGCATGCAAATGCGAAACCCCCAGTACTGCAAAAGAAAAGACAAGAAAAAGACAAAAAAAAAAAAAAAAAAAAAAAAAAAAAAAAAAAAAAAAAAAAAAAAAAAAAAAAAAAAAAAAAAAAAAAAAAAAAAAAAAAAAAAAAAAAAAAAAGAATCAACAAAAGCAAAACATTTTTCCACAGTACTCTTCAATTAGGGCTGGGATTTAGCTCAGTTGGTAGAGCGCTGCACTGCAGTCTCTGAGGTCCTGAGTTCAACTCCCAGCACCGCAAAAATGGGAGAAGGACCTGGCAATCCACTCCCAAGGCAATCCCAACACAGTCAGCCATTGAAAACTCTACGAGGGTTGCTATAAGTCGGATACCGACTTGACGGCACCTAACAACAACAACAACTCTTCAATTCGTAGTTAGGTGCTATTGAGTCATATCCAATGCATAGGGACCCTCATAGGGTTTTCAATGGCTGATTGTTTCAGGGTTGCCTTGGGAGTGGATAGCCACATCCTTCTCCCATTTTTAAGGTGCTGGGAATCTAACTCAGGACCTCAGAGACTGTAGAGCGGTGTTCTACCAAGTGAGCTAAATCCCAGCCCTCGTGATAATAAAATAGAAGAACATAAGGAATTTTATATCCAGTTTATTAGATTATGATCCTCCTTCAAGGTCTGCTCTTCAGAAATCAATTCCCTCCAAAAGAATTATTTCTCCAGTGATTTCTGGGGCTTTCTCAGGTACAGTGTTCTAAGGAGATTTCTTTATTCCAGGATTTGTTGTTGTTAATGGACTCTTGTGGCATGAGTACTGTAGTGAGAAGATATGTCCTCTGTTGATCACCAATCCCTCTGCTCCATTTGTACCTCAGGACTCAGGTTGATTTCTGAGTTGCCACTGTCATTGCCATGGCCATTCTAGGAAATATCCAGGCTGATGGTGCATATCCACCTCCATTAATACAATCCTTATACCTCACTGCTTTTCCCATCATCCCCACTCTAGACACACTCCAGCTTCGCATGTCTCAGAGCCTAAGTTAATACTTGAGAGCCCCAGAAAGAGGCAAAAATCCCTCTCTTTATCATATCAGTCTGGTTCACAGGAGGGTTCACAGAATCATTTAACTAGCAAGTAGAACACCTGCCCCTATCCATTAATAGTCAATCTCATCCACTACCTAAAAGAAGTCCTTAAAATAAAATAAAATATTAGACAGACAAATAAATAAATAAAGTAATGCTAAAAACATTAGCATGGAAATGTTTTTCTGTAAGGACATATGTTTTCCATTCTCATAAGTAAATACTGGCTAGGTGACATAGTAATTTTATTCCTATGTATTTACCCTAGAGAAAAATAAAAACATTTGTCTGCAGACAGACTTCTATATGAGTACTCATGGAAGTTTTGCCCATAAGAGTACAATAAAGGGGAAACAATAAATATCTGTCAACAAGAGAGTGGAGAATGGGCTTTTGAAGGATTTTACATTTATATGGTAGAAGTCAACTCAAAAATAAAAATGAGCAGATTTGTGATATTACAATATGGTGAATCTCACCAGCATTATGGTAAGTGAAAGCAGCTAGATACAAAAGTGTGTGCACTGTTTGGTTCTTTATATAAAATCCTTGAACAGGCAAAATGAACTTCTGATGAGATACCATTTATAGTAGCCTAGGGTGGCATGAGGGTGAGGTCAACATTTGCAAAGTGGAAATGCTATATATTTTGTTGAGGGGAGCAAATATTAGTATAGGTGAATTATTACTCAATAAAATTGATTTTTGAAGACTTAAGGGAATGTAACATCCCAAGGTTTTTTACTCAGTTCTTATAGTATTACTCCTATTTCTTATAATGCTCTACTGTAAGCAGTTTCATACACATATTCTCAAAATTTGTTTTAACATTTCTGTATATCCAAGTCCTATAAAGTAACTGTGACACATATTGGTACTCCTTTTGCAAATTTTGGCATATTTTGAAACACTGATTTATGTACTTGGACCTGTCTTCTCTCCTTAAGCCAAAGCCTTTGCGCCTACCAGTGAAATATATAGAATGCACCTACATTTACTAGCTAGGGATTTAGTTCAGTTGGTTGAGTGATGCTCTTCAGTCTCTGAGGCCCTAGGTTCAATCCTCAGCATCCCAAAAATGGGAGTAGGGCCTGGCAGCCCACTCCCAAAATAACACCCAATCAGCCATTGAAAACTCTGTGAGGGTTGCTATGAATTGGACTCAACTCGGTTGTACCGAACATCAACAACAACCTATATTTACTAATAAAGTATATAATTCAAAGTGCTTTCCTTGTGACAGTTAATAGAAAAAAGAAAAATTTGCTTTTTAAATTCTTTTCCATGTGCTTATAATGATAATATAGTTTTAATTTGTGTTAACTTAAAATGTTGATGTTTGGCTTGAGTTAGAAGGTGATATATCCTTGATTTATCCAAATAGCATCTAACTTTTATACCATAAAATAATAAATGGCCTTCATTAATTATATCTCTTCTTCTTACCATCTGGTCATTTCCCCTAGGGCAAATTTTTATAAATCTATTTCTAAAAATACATTTTTCATGTTTTTAAGTGCTTCACAGAGTTATCTTGATATTTTTCACTTGATGTTTTTCTCCTTCTCTCAATAAGGTTGCTATTGAGTAACAAAAGGTTTTTCCATTGGGAATGATACTAACTTTAAAATGATGTCCTTAAACTAACACTACAGGACATTATTTATTTTCTCTTTTGGCAAAGAAAATATACTGCAACAACTTTGTAAACTTTCTCAGCAAAGCCAACCAGGAGCCATTTATGGCATATGTTGTATACATACACAAGGGCAGTACCTTGTCTTGAACTTTTAATTTGTGTGTAACAGGTGAAGAAAACCTTGCAACTTTACTCAGTTCTTTCAAAAGTGCTTTCAAAACTTACCTTTACCTCATGAGATCTATCCTAAAGAAACTCCCTAATGTTATCACTGTTTCTGTCAATAGTTTTAGTCACTTTAACAAATGCATGGAAGTTACAACCATCAAACAAAATGAGCTCAATATTTCAGGTCTTCTGCCAGTAATTATAAAAATATGTCTACATTCACACAAATCTCTACTATTTTAATTTAGGCAGATTTTTTTGGCTTATGTATCTAAAATATTGTATCATATTAACACTTAAATTAGTATGTGTATACTTTGACCTACATTTCCTTATATCCCATAACATCATGTTTTAAACCTCAAGTATATGCTATTTATTTATTTACTTATGTATTTGTCTACATATTTATTTATTTATTAGGTGCTAAGGATTGATCCCAAGGCTTCACAGGTGCTAAGCAGGTACTCTACCACTGAGCTACATTCCCAGCCCCCAATCAAATTTATTTTTAAAACATTAGCATGTGTGGATGTGTGGCATCCCAGTATATCTTTTGCAATCTATGTCTTTATACAGAAAAGGAAGGATAATTTCAATATTCTATTTGAGCTTTCATTTTTTTCCATAATTTTGAATGAATCTATAGTTCAATATACTCTAAGTTCAATATACTCTATATTTATTCTTCCTTTGGACTCCAATATTTTATACCATTTTTATTGCTTACCTGAATTAATACATAGTATGACATTTGTACAGTCTTCAACAATTTAGAGGGTTTGGATTGTTTCTTTGTTAGCAAAATTACAAAATGTCTGGGTTGGAAGTATGTAATATAATATAATCAAGCATTAATTGTGCTTTATTTTTCATATAGTCAAACTATGCAGTTCAGGAAAAAGGTGTCTAGGTGTTATATTAAGAATGTCCAGTTATTATTGAGAAGACTATCCCTGTATACATGTTATCACATGAAATTGGGTTCAAGTCCTAGTTTTACTGTGTCCTAGCAAATTCTATTTGAGAAGGTTATTCCTGCTTCAATTTCCTCATCCTGAAAGGGGGGCAGAAAGCAGAAAGGCAGGAATTTCAGTTTGAAAAGGAGGAGGTGAAAATGTGAAAGTACATCTCTTCCTACTTCTGTGTTCATTTTGATAGGTTAGCATGCATAAAATCGCTTTCTTTACTGGTGCAAAAATGCCAGCATATTTGGAAAGTGTTGCTGGTGCAGCAGCTTTGATTTTGACTTAAAAAAACAAGAGAAGTCTACTTCCTTACTACATGCTTTATAAAAGACAGATGCAATTTATTTTCATTAAATTAGTGAAGATGAATAAAAAGCCAGACTAAACCCAAAACATCTCAATTGATAATAAACTTCTATAACTTGAAAAATAGAATGAATATGATTCATTGTACAACATAGTTTCTATGATGAATAACAACGTATTTCCTGGTTGAAACTTGGTAAAAGAATAGATTTTGAATGCTCTCATCACAAAAAAATTGAGTACATTAGGTAATGCATCTGTGAATTCACTTCACTGAGCCATTCTGCAAAGTATACATATATCAAAATATCATGTCATATACCACATAAATGTAAATAATTTTGTTATTTAAAATAAATACATTAAGATACAGAAATTTGTGTATATATACAAAGGTGAGTCAATTCTAACCTTACTGTGTGGAGAGTTTTTATAAATGGAAAACACCCACGATGAAGAAACACCATATTACTGGAAGCCTACATGCTCTTTTCCAATCACTAGTCACCACCCACAATGCAAACATAACCACTATCCTTATTTCTAAAAGCATCCATTAGTTTTGCATATTTTCAACCTCAAATAAATGAAATTTTGTAATTATTTGATTGTATGAAAAGCCATCATATTTATTTATTTATAACTTTATTAATTAATTCATTAATGTACTGATGAACATTTGGGTGATTTCAGTGATTTTTGTCTATTATGAGTAATGCTGAAGTGGCTATTCTGTTACTTGTGTTTTGGGGAAAGTAAGTACACATTCTGTGGGGTATATAATTAGAAATATATAAGGAGGTAGGGTTTAACTCAGTTGGTAGAGTGCTACTCTGCACTCTCTGAGGCCATGGGTTCTATCCCCAGCATTGCAAAAATGAAAGGAGGGCCTGGTAGCCCACTCCTGAAACAATCAGCCATTCAATACCCTATGAACAGCAGAGAAGTGCTGATATAGTACCACACATAGCATAGTGTTGGAGAGTGTTTCATTTTGTGGTACATAGGGTCACTGAAAAAAAAAAAAAAAATATATATATATATATATATATATATATTGCTTTCATAGATACTGTTCATGTGATTTTTATAAGAGGTTGTAACCTCTTTTTTGCACTCATCAGAGACATATGAGAATTGCAGTTATTTCACATCCTTGACAATACTTGGTATTGTGAGGCTTTTTAAAATTGTAGAATTTCTTATGGGTATATGGTAGTATGACACTGTACTGTTAATTTGAATTTTTCTGATGACTAATGTTGCTGAGTATTTTTCCATATGTTTTGTTCATCTTCTTCTATGATGTATTCAAGTATTTTCCCTTAGGTTATGTCACAGTGACATTATTCAAACTGAAGCAGGCTGCATCCTGAACAGAAATAATCATCTTATAAAACCCAGATTGGTCCTTTCAAGTGACGACAGATATAATAACTCCTCAGGATCATCTTGCAGAACCAGAACTAAGATAATCATCAACTAGATCACACCTTGATCAGCACTATCAAATTATATATACCTTTTTCCCCCTGCCAAGTTTCCTCCTCTATGTAAATCTAAAGCTTATATCAGTTCCTCCAAGATGGACTTGGGGTCACTGGACCCTCTTATCTGTTTTTCTTCCCAATGTGTTGATTGATTAGATCTCCTTTCTTTACTTTTTCAGCTTTACTCATTTCTTTAATTAGCATATTGGGAGGTTGTAGCCAAGTCTAGCCCTTTGGGGAAGGAACTTTGCCCTAAACCTCAGACAGCCATTGCATAAGATTAGTCTGTGCAGCCTCCTTTGGTCTCTTTACATTGTCTACTTCTTGCTTCTCTTAAGGAACTACTGCTCACTTCTGTGCTGCTGAGCTTCTGTTTTTGTTCCTTCTTTTGTCCTATAACCCTATCTTGATGCTTCCCATCTAAGATTGACAAAAAGCTGTAGATTGTTTCAGGGGAGAATATTTAGGTTGTTGTGTAAAGAGGCCACTGAGTTGACAGGACCATTACCATCTTAGGTACCCTCCCCTCCCTTTGAGAAACTATATACTGGAAGAATTTTCTAACTGTGTGATTTTAACCACCTGGCTGCCCAATTAAATTATTAATTCTTAATCACCGATTGATTGCCTATCATCGCCCTTTCCGATTCTGTACCACCCTGCTTGTGCAATAGAACTATCACTTGAATGATTGTTACTGAAACTGCTTGGTTTTGTTTTTGTTTTTATGATACAAATAATACTAGGAACTTAGAGATTGTATACAAATTATACAACTTAGAGATTGTAAGCATGCCAAAATTTGCCTTTATAAGCCCCCAGCAACTGTTTTTTGGGGCCACAGATTTTTGAGAGATGATAGTACTCTGTGGCCACCGGCTCAATAAAGCCTCCCTTTGATTGGCTTTTTGCTCCTTGTAGTGTGTTTCTGATCTTGGGTTACAACAGTTAGGTAGATTTCTGTTACAGACAGAATTGTGTCTGTTCCAAATTCATATATTTAAGTTTGTCCCCGTATGGTTGTATTTGGAGACAGGACCTTTAAAGAGATAATTAAGTTTAAATTAGGTCATAAGGCTGGATCCTTAATCCAATAGGACCTATGTTTTTATAACAAAAGGAAGAGCATCCAGATGCATGAAAGAAAAGGCCTCAAGAGGACACAGGGAGGAGGCTCTTTATATCAGAATAAGGGCCCTCAGGAGAGGCCAACTCTGCAGACACTTTGATCTTACAATTGTAGTCTCCAGAACTTGGATGAAATAAATTACAGTTTAAGCTACTCCATCTGTGTCATTTTCTATGGCAATAATGAAGGACAAATATACTTGGGATATAGTTGAGATGAAAAATAATTGAGGATGTTTAGATCTGCCCAAGCAAAATAAGTCTATTTATACAGAATTCACTCTATATTGAGTTTCCTAAGTTATATGCAGTCAAACTTCCAAATTTTGTTGTTTGTTTTTTATTTGCCTTTTTCTTTTAGTTTCTGCAGTGCTAAATAATGACAACATAGTCACCTGGTAGTTAGAGTTTTTGTGTATTTGTTCTTCTGAAGTGGATATTTGTCTCTAATATAATATCCAAATGTCATCTGAAATGCATCCTAAAGAGGTGAATTCTGAGACATGGCCAGTATAAAAAAGAATATTTCACCCAAAACATTAGAAGTTATTCTTTATTCTAGATTTTCTAATGTGTTTACAATGCCTTTTATTATAATAAAGTCCCCCAGTTCAAAAATATATTTTTGTTTAAACAATTACCCCTCAAATGTATTTGTAATATTTTTTGAAAGATACTTCACTATTCTCTTTCTTTTGTGGAAATACGTAATATAGTTATCTACATAAAATGCCTTACATCAGCCATTACTACTTCTAAGTTTATTTCTATTACTCACTCTAGGATTGGGTAAGAATGGCCTTTGAGTACTGTTTCAAGAACTTTGACTGCTTCATACCCAAATTCCATTTCATTGTTGTTGTTAGGTGCTGTCAAGTCTGACTCATAGCGACCCTATATACAACAGAACACATCTTAGTGACTACCGATTTTGTTCAATTCTATTGCATGGTGTTAGTAGGGACTGTTTGTTTCATCCAAATGAAGTTATTTATTGATTTCTTTACTTAGTATCTTTGTAGCTTTGGGCAAATTCATTAAGCTCTCTGAGTCTCAGATTTCTCATCTGAGAAACAGGTTTAATGGAGCTACTTTTGTGTCCTGTAATGAGAAATGGATGAAATAAGATACACTGAGTGTACAGCATAGTTCCTACTATAGAATTCAATAAATGCTACCCATTAATGAGACTTCTTAAAGTTCTCATTACTCTGTACAGTATTCACTTTAAATTCTTTCTGAAAACATTATGTTGTTGTTAGGTGCCATCGAGTCGGTATCCGACTCATAGTGACCCTCTGTACAACAGTGGAAACACTATTGTCAGTGCTTCTCTGCTGTTCATAGGGTTTTCAATGGCAGATTGATTATTGGGAGTGGGTTGCCAGGTCCTTCTCCCCTGAAAACATTATAGAATTTGAAATTATGGATCTAAACTTGTTTCACCTAAAGGGAGAATGAACATGGTTTTAAAGAGTTATTTTGTGTCATGGAAATTGATTTTGCCTAAATTCTTAGTCAAACTATCAGGGGAGTTTCACAGCTAAAAAAGAGAATTTTAGTTGAAATAATGTTATTGAATCACAATTCATGATGAGAAAAGTGCATCAGTATTCTTTTTCATTTTCATGGAAGTCAAAAGATCAAGAAATACTATGGAGAAAACTCACAGTCTCAGATTACTTATTTCTATTATTTTATTATTTCAGGTTATATTTAAAGGATTATTAAACTTTAAAATTAGAATTATTCTTAACTGATTTTTGAATATATTTTATTTATTTTTATTTATTCAAATATATTTTATTTATTTTTATTTATTCAAAGCTCTGTCTTCCTTGCATTTGTCTAATCTCTTACTTGGTTAAAATACCCTATATTTAGGGGCTGGAGGTATGTCTTAGTGATGGAGCACTTGCCTAGCATGTATGAAGCTATGAGTTCAATCTCCTAGTATAGAAAAAAAGAAAATGAAAAAATATATAAACATTCTCAAATCCAGTCCTTACATTTTAAGAGTTTAGAGGGCTGCAAAATCTGATTTAGGTTAGAATCTGGTTCAGATCAGAGTTGCAAGTGAGAGAGTTTTTGAGACTTCCCTTGAGTGAATCCAATCAGCATGTGATTCTAATCTGCATCTGATTTTGTATTTATCTAAAAATGATGAAAAGGTGTGGATTAGATTAGAGAGCATATGAGTAATTAAAATATATATTAAGAATAAGAGAACTTCTTGTGTTTTGAGAGTAAATAATGAATGCTGAAAATTAGAGAAAACATGAGAAAGTCCCATTCAGAATAAATGATATAGAAGTGATCTAAGTGGAATCATTGCTTTGAAATGTGTGCTTTGAGTTCTATGGTAGATATTGAATTATGCTATCCAGATCTGCTTTCAGAATCAAGGGCTTCCCTGGCATCTCAGAGCCTAGTCTTTCTCTGGGAAATTTCTGCAGCCAAACAAAACTGTCTTATTCCAAGGAAACTTTACCTCCCCTCCAACAAAGCCTATGGCATGCTCACTTCCAGATCCTTCTCCCACTTTTGCAGTGCTGGAGATTGAACCTGGGTCCACAGAGAGTGCAAAGCAGCCAATCTACCAACTGATCTAAACCCCAGCCCAATGAAGACCAGAAAAGCACTGTCAAATATAGTGCTGGAAAACCCCAGGCTAGAAGATAATCAAGAAACAACTGGGGAAGAGTTGTCTTCTCAAAAGAAGAACAGACCTTAATGACAGGAATGTAGTAAAACCCTTGGAACTTCTGTTTGCTGATGTTGTTGTTGGGTGCATCTGACTCATAGCGACCCTCATAGGGTTTTCAATAGCTGATTGCTTTGGGATTGCCTCAGCAGTGGATTGCCATGTCCTTCTCCCACTTTTGTGGTGCTGGGAATTGAACTTGGGACCTCAGAGACTGCAGAGTGGCACTCTACCTACCGAGCTAAATCTCATCCCATTTGCTCATGTAGCACAACTCAAAATGAGAAGAAAGTGACTGCAACAATGGGCTCAAACATAAGAAAAATAAATAAAAGTTTGTGTGCATAGCACAGTATTGGATAGTCTTTAGTTCTGTTATATATAGGGTAGCTATGGGTTGGATTGACTCAATGACAATAACAATGTGTGTGTGTGTTTGTGTGTGTGTGTGTGTGTGTGTGTGTGTGTGTGTGTGTCTGTAGTCGTACCACCCTGGCATCTGATCCCATCAGATATTGGAAGCTAAGCAGGGTCATGCTTGCTTAGTACTGACATGGGAGACATCCTGGTAACACCAGGTGCTGTAGGCTTGGGAGAAGGACTTGGCAGCCCACTCCCAAAAATCAATCAGCCATTGAAAAATATGAATTAGCAGAGAAGTGCTGACCATAGTACTGGGCATGGCATTGTATCAGGCAGTACTTCATCTGTTGTACATAGGGTCACTGTGATTCAGACCCGACTCAAAGGTATCTAACAACAACAAATATATGTGTGTGTATACATATGTATGTATGTTACACACATACATACATACATACATATGTATATGTATACACACATATCTATCTATCTATCTATCTATCTATCTATCTATCTATCTATCTGTCTGTCTATCTATAGTGGAAAAGGGACTGTTTATAGGGAGGAAGGGGGCAAGTAGGAGGGAGTGGAGACATGAAAGAACAATTGAGGGGTGAACATGAATAGTATAAAATGACATACATGTATGGAAATGTCATAATGAAACCCATTCATTTGTATATTAACTAAAAATTACTAATAAAAATGTGAGAAAGAAAAAAAACATAACAATGGGAAATAGGCGATGCATGATCAAAATCATTGCAAAGAGTCATGTAAATTAATTTTTAAGAGAAAATACAAATCTGAAAATCCGACCATTTCTGAGAATTTTAAAATGCTAACACAGCAAATTAAGTCAATTCAATCCTTTCTCTTTTTTTTTCAAGTGACCCTGATATCTGAGTCTCCAATTCCCTGTTACCCTATCACAGTTCTACAAAGTTACTCTTTGTGATGTGCTTTCCCACAGAGCATGCACAGTAGTTCAAATATTTTCATTCATTTATGGGCAAGGGATAGTTTAGACTAACAATCCACCTAAGTACCAATACCAAAGATGTGTAAATATTGAGCATACTGAAAGCCATACACTAGATAATGAAAATTAAGGATGTGCTCTGGTAGTGAAAAAGAATTGCATCTGGATCCTGGGCAGCCTCCTGGAAGTGGAAAGAATGACAACTGTAAAGGACTGTATGGCTGCATATCATTTACATAAAACCTACTCCTCCAAGAGGCTCAGCATTCATATTTATCTGAAGGAAAAAAATAACTCCATCATTTAAAAAAGGAGAAAAACAACTCTTTCAGAGTATTAACTTAATGCCAAGTGTTTGACATAGGAAGAAAATCTTGGGAATCAGACTTAATTCTCTACACATGAGTAACCCCATAAAATATAACATAAAATTTATTCCTGAGGATTTGATCAAATAATTTGCAGCCTCTTAGGCTTAGAGTAGTCTATGATTTAGAAGCAATTTTATGTTTGGAAAACTATTGCACTAAGGTGTATGGATTCTAAAAAGAACAAGATGAAAATTATAACGATATGTTTATAAAATAAGAATTTATACTCTGAGAAAAATAAACTGTGTCTCTGTTAAGAAAAACTTACCTGAGTTGGTAAATTATATATTTCCAAGCAAGACAGAACAGAATTAAATTTCCAACTGCGTCATCTATATGCTTTGTGATCTTAAAAGAACCCTTAGCAGATTAGTAACTAACATTTCTCATAGAAAATTCAGCATGCTAAAGCACCTATTTTACAAGAATTAAACAAGATTTTCCATGCAAAGTGTTTAGCACATAGTTTGCATGGTAGATAAGTGGTTCTCAACTGTAAAGTATCCCAATAATTGCAATTTATAGTTAATTGTATACTAACACTTAAGCCAAACATTTTCCCAACAATCTTAATTTTCTTAATCAAAATAAATCATCAGAAAATTAGAATCATATTCTAAATACAACTCATAGTGTTTTCAATAAATAGTTGTATATGTAAACATTTTTCTTTTTTGCACTACTGGGGGCTGAATCCAGGACCTCACACATAGTATTAATATGTGTTCTCCCATTGAACTGCAACCCCAACCCCAACCCCAACCCCTTTTTCATTTTTTTACCTTGAGACAGGGTCTTGTTCAGTTACTCTGAGGCAGTCTCTGACCTCAAACCTGCAATCTTCCTGCCTCTGCCTCCCAAGTTGCCGGTATTACAGCTGCATCCTGTCCTGTATGTAAACATTATAAACAATACTTTTAAAAATATTTATTTTCCTTGATATGGCTGCATATATCTTATTAAGATGATAAATCATAAAAATTTTAAAGTCTTTTTCACCTAAATTGAGTATTATATAATAGTAGGTAGATTGAACCACTCTGATAGTCTCTAGAACTAATTTTCAAAATTATATTATTATTTTGGCTCCTTATGACATATTTGGAGTCTCTCATATTAAATTAAAAATATGCTGTGATTGAGTAGCAAATATACAAAGTCTTATCTACAAAACATATAGTGTTCTTCTTAGTCCAAAGTGTAAGAAATGGAGATCACTATGTCAGTTTATAAGCATATATGAACTAGGAATGAGGATCATTCTTAAAATTATCTGAAAGTC
>VMDO01026190.1:0-27069 GCA_007922755.1 Pedetes capensis | reverse complement strand
AAAAGCATGTCAAAATGAATCACATTAAGATGTACATTAAAATTTTCTAATAAAAAAATAAATAAAATAAAATAAAAGGAGGAGAGACAAGAATGGTGTCAATATAAATGAACTAGAAAATGCATGTAATTGTTCTAACAATATAAAAACAAAGACCACTACAGGAAAAGTTTCTATCTTAAACAGAACTGGAACCCAAGGACATATAGAAAAATATTACTAAGTAAAAGATAGAGAAGACTTAGATGGGAAGGGTGGGAGTGGGGGAAGGATAGGGGAGGGTAAGGGGTAACCTATATGAATAATGTTTATCAAATTGCATATATGAAAATTGTCACAATGAAAAGCATGTCAAAATGAATCACATTATGATGTACATTAAAAATTTCTAAAAAAAAAAAAAAACAGTGGTGAGAATAGATATCCTTACTTTGCTCTTCATATTAGGAGGAAAATATTCAATTTCACCATTAGATACAAAGTCACCTAGCTTTTTACGGGCATTCTTTATCAAGCTGACAATGTTCACTATAGACAAAAACTAGAAAAAATCAAGATGTTCTTCAATACTCAAATAAACAAACCACGGATCAACCAAACATTAGATGACTACTCAACCATAAAATGGAACTGGTGGTATATAAAATCTGGATGAGGCCCCAGTGCACTGTGCTAAGGGGAAAAGTCAATCCCACAAAATCACACACTGGGTAATTCCACTTACTCAATACTCTTGAAATGACAAAATAAGTGTTTTTGTTGTGAGGTTCTGTCAAGGCGGGTCTGACTTATAGAGACCCTGTGTACACCAGAATGAAACACTACTCAACACTCCCAACACTGTGCCATCCCCAGCACTATTGTCAGTGCTTCTCTGATAATCATAGGGTTTTCAATTGCTGATTGTTTCAGGAGTGGCCTGCTGGGTCCTTCTCCCAAGCCTACAGAACCCGGTATTCTCAGGCGGTCTCCCATCCAAGTACTACCTAGGCCTGACCCTGCTTAGCTTCCAAGATCTGACGAGACTGAATGCCAAGATGGTATGACTATAGATTGATAAAATAATAGGATAGGAGAATATGAGAATCTGCCGACAGTTAAGGAAGGGGTTGGTGGGAGAGGCAAATTGGTTTGGTTCTGAAATAGCAATGTGAAGTGTCCTGTGGTGGTGGGAATATCCTTTACCTTGACTGAATCGTCAGCACCTGGTTGTGATATTGTGCTACAGCTTGGGAAGTTGGTACTGTTAGGACGAACTGGTGAAGGGTATACATACAGGATCACTCTGTATTATTTCTTATAACAGCATGTAAATCTACATCATCTTAAAGTTTTCTTTCGTTTTTTGTTTTTTTTTTTTTTTTTTTTTTTTTTTTTTTAAGAACTGAGCCTCAGTTGTTACTAAGTTATACCAGTAATTTTAAGGGTCTAAACCTCTCTTAAAGTTACCACAGAGAAACTGTGAGATTTACTATTTTTCTTCCTAATCTTTGTTTTAAAAATGCCATAGTTTGGGACCAGGAATATAGCTCAGTGACTGAGTGCTTACCTAGCAGGCATGAAGCCCTGTGTTTGATCTCCAGCACTGAAAGTAAAGTTTTCTATACAACCTTCCAATGTTTGTTTGTTTTACAGTTGTCACTATTGAGCCCAGGGCCTCTCAAGTGCTAGGAAAACACTCTAATACCGAGCTAAAACCCCAGCCCCAACAACTTTCCAATATTTAAAAAAAGACAGGGGAAAAAAAAAAAAACAGCCAGGCATAGTGGCTCATGGCTGTAATCCCAGCAAACTGGGAAGTGGCAGCAGGAGGATGGCAGATTCAGGGCCAGGGGCAGCCTGCTTAACTTAGCAAGACCCTGTCTCAAGATAGAAAATTTAAAAACTGGGCCAAGGGTGCAACTCAGTAGCGAAGCACTTGCAAACCAAGTGTGAGGCCCTGGGTTCAAACCCCAAGTACTGCAAAAAAAAAAAAAAAAAAAAAGTATAAAGCAACTCAAAAGCCAAGGACACACTCTAGAAAAATTCTATTGTGCTCTTGCGCATACTGGCTACCTAAGACGACTTTGACTGACTGAATAGATTTAACTCCCTAGCTTCTTTGAAGAACAGAGGCACACATTTACATCTTGATCCTCTATCTTATTTACTCATTTAGAACTTAAATTCAGTAACACTTCCCCCAAAAGATAAGCGATTATCATACCTTGGCGCCACACAAATCCGATTTGGTCATGACAAGTTCTGCTGATGTTCGTACTGTGACTCCTGTAGTTTCACACTGCAGTACACAGTTTTCCAAGGTAGTCTTGCCCCGGTGAATGACTGCAATGAAAATATATACTCAGGTGCTTTAAGAAGGAATGTGCCTATTCCTATGTTAGAAATAGTCTAGAGCTGACATTAGATACAGTCAAGAGGTACCACTTAGGTTTTGTTACCTGCACTACAAATTCGTAAAATATAAAACAATGACTAATATTGAATTAATTTCTAAAATCTAAAGACAACATTTTTTTGTTTTGTTGTGTTTTTTTTGTGGTACTGGATATTGAACCCAGGGTCTCGCCCTTGCATGCTTTGCAAGTGCTGTACCACTGAGCTGCACCCTCAGCCCATTTTTTCACTTTTTGACATAGGGTCTTGCTAAATTATGCGGACTGTGTCTGGTCTCGATCCTCCTTAAAAGCAATATTTTTTAAAAGGATGACTTAACTTCAGAAATGCAAAAGCATGATTCACTGCAAAAAAGATTTATAATTATATAAAAATTCATTAAAAATTATATATAATTATGTAAAATAAAACATATCTCAACAAGCACCTTTGCAAAGTACGTTGAAAGAGAAGAAAAAGGCTTCTGAAAGATAGGGAGATATAATCCTAGGAAAGAAATACCAGAGCAATATGTCTTAGTCTGTTTTGTGTTGCTATAAAAAAAAATGCCTGACACTGAGTAATATTTAAAGTAAGGAAACTAACTTGACTCATGATTCTAGTGGCTATAAAGTCCAAGCAGCATTGTGTGTGGCAATACCTCAAGCTCCATTATACAAGAGGAGAAACAGAAAGAAAAGCAGTTGCATGCATAACGGTCACATGTGCTAAAAGAGCAAGAGAGAACAGGGCAGGATCAGGTGTGCTCTCTTACAACAGCCCACTCTCAGCGGAACTCATCCACTCCTAAAAGACTCACACTAGTCCGTTCTTTTTTTTTCTTTTTCTTTTCCTTTTTTTTTTTTTTTTTTTTTTTTTTTTTTTTTTTTTTTTTTTTTTTTTTTTGCTGTACTGTAGGTTGAACCCAGGGCCTTGCGCCTGCATGCTCTGCAAGTGGTGGACCACTGAGCTGCGCCCCCAGCCCATTTTGTTTCTACTTTTTGAGACAGGGTCTTGCTAAATTACGCAGACTGCCTCTGATCTCAAACTTGCAATCCTCTTGCCTCCACCTCCTTAGCGCTCGGATTACAGGCGTGCACCACCACACCCAGCGCACTAGTGCATTCCTAAGGGCAGAACTCCAGTGACCTAACCACCTCCCAGGAGGCTCCTTTTAAGGGTTCCCAACTTCCACTCCTCCACACTGGGGACCTACTTTCCCACACAGTAACCTGTGGGGGACAAACTGCATCCAAACCATGGCACAAAGTAAAAGCCACTTGCTGCACTCCAGTGCTGAACCAATTCAGAGACCAGAGTATTGGAATGTTTTAAAAGAGATGGGGGGAAAAAAAATCTCACAAGAAAGAAACCAATATTAAACTAGCAAGTTTATAAGAATAAGCTAAACTACTTTTCACTTTGGGATAAGCATGCTAAGTTATCATCCTGTGTATATAAATAATCAATCTTCCATATACTCAAGAGTAGCATTTCATTAAATTCTACATTCCATAAAAAGTAGTTTTCTTTCAACATCTAGAACAAATAATACCTCAAACATTCAGATACTTACTTAAGATTCCTTCTATAGCATCATGCTGAACAAATTTCATGCTTGAGATTTTAATATCTGCACCTGTGCACTCCACAAAAGTGTCTCCTTTCCCCCTCTTTTCTATCACAATATCATCTGGTAGGCCATATCCTAAGGAAGAGAGCAACAACAGTTAAGAGGCGTGAGGGGAAACGTCTACACACAAAAGTGCTACAACAGATTTCTTGAGTTCAAATGATTCCAAATGATAAATCAGCCCAATCTGCCTCATCATTGTTGTTAGGTGCCATGGAGTTGGTGTCCGATTCATAGTGACCCTACATAAAACAGGCAAAACACGATTGTCAGTACTATCTGCTATTCACAGTGGCTGATTGTTTTTTGGGAGTGGGTTGCCTCTGCTATTCACAGTGGCTGATTGTTTTTTGGGAGTGGGTTGCCAGGTTCTTCTTCCCCAATTTACCTGTTGTTGTTGTTGTTGTTAGGTGCCATCGAGTCAGGTCCAACTCATAGCAACCCTATGTACAACAGATCGAAACACTTCCTGATTCTGTGCCAGACACACGATCTTATTTATGTTTAAACCCATTGTTGCAGGCACTATGTCAATCCATCTATGTGGAGGGTTTTCCTTTTTTTCATTGACCTGCCACTCTCCCAAACATGATGTCTCTCCAGGGATTGGTCTCTCCTGACTACATGTGCGAAATATGTAAGACGCAGTCTGGCCATCCTGACTTCCAAGGAGCACTCTGGTTGCACTTCTTCTAGGATAGATCTGTTGGTTCTTTTGGCAGTCCATGGTATATTCAAGAGATGTCTCTAGCACCATAATTCGACAGCATCTAAGAACAATCCAATGTTTAACAGTAACAACTCCCAACCTCCATGTCAAAAGACCACTTTGTCAAACACCATAGATCAGATTAGCAGTAAACTCACTTGTAAAACTGCAATAAAAAAAAAAGTCATAGGGACCCACAGCTGGACTAAAGGGCTTTAAAGCATTCAGCCTCTCTTTTTTCCTAAGATTCTGACTCAAATAAAAATTACATTTCAGTAAAACTAGAATTTTTCAAGATTATCTAACTTTAATATTCTGTTAGAATTATTTCAAATCAGACAAAACTTCAACAGTTTTAGCAACTAGGAAAATGGTCTATCTTATTAACCAATAAAAAACATCAGATCACCAGGCGCAGTAGCTCATGTCTGTAATCCCAATAACTCAAGAGGCAGTCAGGAGGATGCCAGGTTTGAGGCCAGAGGCAGTCTGCACTAACTTAGTGAAACCCTGTCTCAAGATAAACGTAAAAAATGGGCTGGGAGGTACAGTTCAGTAATAGGATGCTTGCAAAGTATGTGTAAGGCCCTGTGTTCAACCCCTAAGTACCACCAAAAAAAAAAAAATCAGATCTCTCTAAGTCTTTTTTGTTTCTCTTCTTTCTTCCTTCCTTCCTTCCTTTCTTCTTTCTTTCTTACTTTCTTTTTTTCTGGTGCTATGGATCAAATCCAGGGCCTTGTTATAGACAAGCACTCTACCAATAAGATAAATCCGCAGCCCCCACTAAATCTTTATCAAACTAATAATGCAGGCCAAGCTTCTGAATAACCTTAAAAAACAATTTGAGCATCAGGAAACTGAAGAAGTTCCTTGACTTTCATCATAAAATAGAATCACATAGATAAAGCTCTTAGAACTAACTTGCACTGTCTAAAGATTAGTCTTGGCTTGAGTAGATGAAAGTAGTACCTTCTCTAAACAGGCAAAGCAATCTGAAGAACAGACAAAAGAGAAAATTCTTCAGAGGCAGAAAAGAATGCTTGAGGAGCAGGGCTTCAAGTCCATGAAAAGTCGGGTGCAGGTTCAGGTGCAGATTCAATATGCTAAAATTTAAAGGGTTTCAGTTTAAATCCTATGTGTAGACAGCAAGTCTTCAAACAGAAACTGAACCCAAAACCTGAACCCATCCATATTAGAGCATTTTAAAATTTTTTTCTGAACCTGAACCTGGACCTGGACCTGAATCCAGTGAAAATTTGGGTTCTGGTTCAGCTTTTAATGTTTTTTAGGTATTAATAGCTATTTTATTATATATAAATATTGAAAAAAACATTGAAAAACTTCTATTTGTTTATATGAATAGGATTAAAATTTTAAACCTGAACACAATTTTTCATGAGGTTAAAGCTCTGAGAGGACTCCACACACAAGAACGCTACCAAGAAAACATTGCATGATAAAGCGTAGATTTGTTTCTCAATCTTTGTATGTATCTACCTGTACTCTGCATATTTCCTACAATAACCATTACTTTTTAACTTCAGAAAATAAAAAATATAAAAAGAACTATGTATTGAAGAAAAACTGAGATTACACAAATTATGTATTCTTAGCAGTTAAAAACAATCTTTTGATGAAATGGATTTTCTAAAGAAGAACAAAAGGCCAACATCAAAAAACAAAAAGTAATACTATAAAAACCCTGGACATGACTCGACTCGACGGCACCTAACAACAACAACAAATAAACACCCTGCACGTAGCTGCTGTTAGGTGCCATTGAGTCAAATCTGACTCAGCGACCCTCACAGGGTTTTCAATGGATGACTGTTTAGGGGTTGCCTTCACAGTGGACGGCCACACCCTTCTCCCATTTATGTGATGCTGGAGATTGAACCTGGGTCCTCAAGAAGTATAGAGCAGCACTCTATCAGCTGAGCTAAACCCCAGGCCCTAGTAACTATTCCATATATATCACCTATTCTAAGTGTTAGGAATAGATCACTATCAGAAAAGCAGTCTTACTCATGAGCAGGTATTCCATACGTTCATCAGTTGTTTGTGTTGTTGTTAGGTGCCATCGAGTCAGTATCCGACTCATAGCGACCCTGTATACAACAGTGAAACACTATTGTCGTGGTTCTCTGCTATTCATAGGGTTTTCAATGGCTGATTGATTTTTGGGAGTGGACTGTCAGGTCCATCTCCCAAGCCTACAGTACCTGGTGTTCCCAGACGGCCTCCCATCCAAGCACTAACCAGGCCCAACCCTACTTAGTTTCCGAGATCTCATGAGATCAGATGCCACAGCGGAATGGCTGCAGGCATGTTCGTCAGAGTTACCACTTAATTCTCCAATCTCAAAAATGCCCTCTGCTAGTAAATTTTCAGTCATCTTTACGCTGAACTATCAAAATTCCATAGTAACTTATGATACTCTGGCAATTACATTATAATTTCTTCTGCAATCTAGGAAGTCCTTCTATTCACTATACAATCTGTAATATCAATGTTATTCTCACCATGCTAAAAATAAAATGTTTTTATTGCAGTGACTTATCCCACAAATCTGTTACTTATATACACATGTATTATGAAAAATATGGGAAAGGAGAAAGAAAAATTACACGCATAAAACACAAAAAGGTACTGATGATATACTGGTGAATAGCAGGAAATCAAACCCACAGCCATGCTTCCATTAAGAAATTTTAACATAAGCCGGGTGCAGTGGCACATGCCTGTACGTGGCTAGGGAGGCGGAAACAGAAGGATCACAAGTTCGAGACCAGAGGCAGTCTGCGTAACTTAGTGAGACCCTGTCTCAAAAAGTAAAAAAAATGGGCAGAGGTTGGAGCTCAGTGGTCCAGCAGTTGCATAGCATGCAAGTGCAAGGCCCTGGGTTCAACATCCAGTACCACAAAAAAAAAAAAAGAAAGAAAAAGAAGTTTTAACATGATAAAGAACATAACTTAAAGAACATAAATTATAGTAGACAATGGATCACTGTGGAACTAGAAAACAACATGCTGTAAACATACATCCCCAAAAGCAACCTGTGTATTACTCCAAGTGCCTTCACCTGAAAATGGAGCCCAGCTGTTTGTGAACAGCTGTACAAGTCCTAAAATGATATATGATTTTTTGCATTACAAGTTTTATTGCTAACATGAAGCTATTCCGTTAAACAGTTAAACAGGTCAATCTAAATTTGACACATTATGTAAATATACAGAACCAAGAAGAACAATTATAAAGTAATCTAAATTTAGACATCACTCTAAATGCCAGGCGCCTTGGTACATGCCTGCAATCCCTGCTACTCAGGAGGCAGAGGCAAGAGGATCACAAGTTTGAGACCAGACGCAGCCGAAGCAATTTACCAGGAGTGCTGCTCTGTAGTCTCTGAGGCCCAGAGTTTGATCGCTAGCACCTCAAAAACAGGTGAAGTATCTGGCAACCCACTCCCCAAACAATCCTAAAATCATCAGCCACTGAAAACCCTATGAGGGTCACTATGAGTCAGACCCGACTTGATGGCACCTAACAAGAACAACAACAAATCTCAAAATAAAAAATGAGCTGGGGGTGCAGCTCAGTGGTACGGCACTTGCCTAGCATGTGCAAGGCCCTAGAAGCAAGAAGAGCTAGACTGTGTCTGCCATATTTTGGAAATGTTGTTAGGAGGAACCAATCCCTGGAGAAGGGCATCATATTTGAGAATGGCAGGTAAACAAAAGAAATGAAGACCCTCACTCAACTAGGTGGATTGGCACAGTGGCTATAACAACGGGCTTAAACATAAAGAAGATCGTCTGCCTTGCACAGAATTGGGGATTGTTTCATTCTACTTACATAGGATCGTTATGAGTAAGACCAGATTCTATGGCACCTAACAACAACAATAAATCTCAAAATAAAAAGCGGGCTGGGAGTGCAGCTCAATGGCACAGCACTTGCCTAGCATGTGCAAGGCTCTGGGTTCAACCTCCTAGTACTAAAGGAAAAAAAAAAAAAAAACCAAAGAAAGAAAAATTGCTCTACATTAACAATAAAAGTATAACTGCTAAAAATTCTTAATAGAATCTTTCATTATTAATGTTCTCAAAAGTATACTTTGGCCAGGATACAAAGTGGAGCATTTTTGGCATTTAGTAAGCTTATAAAGAATTAAGATAAATTTTTAGTATCAATTCAAGTTAAATGCACTTAACAAAAATACTTATTTCTTATCTGGGCATGGTGGCACACGCCTGTAATCCCAGCAATTGGGAAGAGGGAGGCAGGAAGATTGCAGGTTCTGAAGCCAGACGTAGCTTGTGTAACTTAGTGAGACCATGGCTCAAGATAAAAAATAAAAAGGGGCTTGGGACGCATGCAAAAATATGCATGAGGCCATGGGTTCATCCCTTCATATTGAAAAAAAAGTGCCTCGCATACAAATAAATTTCAAACAAAAGATAAAAACTTCACACATACCAAAGATATCACAACATACACAAAAAGAAGCAACTAACTTAAAAAAAATACCAAACTTAAAAATATATATTGCTAGCAATATTCTTTCTACTCTAGAAAATAAATTTCCATAAACCACTTATAATGTGGAAAGTACACTTATTACCCATGGTCCTTTCTTTCTTTAATATGCACCTATAAATATCTTCCCAACATATCAACTGCCTTAGACCTTTGCTCAAAGACTAGCTCAACCTTCTGTGTATTTAAATTCTCTGTATGTTTCAAGGTAACTCACCTGAAATCAAACGGGTTGAAATCACATTCTCTGAGCTTCAACAAGATCAATGACTTAGTGTTTACCTAAACAGATCACACATGACAGCTTGGTTGTGTGACATTCCATACTCACCTTCCAACTCAATGGAGTCAGCAATAGTGAATGTGCCATGTACCACATAACGGCCAGGACACATAATAACAGTGTCACCCTCATAGCAGGCATTTATAGCAGACAATGGATCACTGTGGAACTAGAAAACAACATGCTGTAAACATACATCCCCAGAAGCAACCTGTGTATTACTCCAAGTGCCTTCACCTGAAAATGGAGCCCAGCTGCACATACAGTATCTGCTGTGATGGTGCACTGAGCATGTGGGTGCTGGGCAAGTAACTCACACTATGATAACAAAGGGTAGCCCTCCCACGGCTTCCCATCTGACAGAAAAACAGCTCTGGAGAGCACCTGTAAACACTCTGAAGAATTCATGAAAACCTGTAGTAAATCAATACAAGAAGCCACTCAGAGTAAGAAACTCTTCTTTCACCTGAATTTCTGTTTCTTCTTTATAAGGCTCCTCACAAAGCCTGTCCGTGAGCAGAGACCGCAGCAGGCCAGTCACCATGGTGGAAGAGACCACATGGGTGACTTTCTGGCCATGTGGTCGGATGCCCTTTGCTTGGATATTGGAGTTCTTCTGATAGCCAAACACATACCTTAAAGAAACCAAAGAGATCTATCAGTTCTTAGGAAGATAGCTGGGAAGAAAAGATGCTAACCAGTTAAGAGTAACGAAGACACATACCTCAACAAAGGATTCTCAATGACTTTTAGTTTTTGCTTCAACTGTTCAATCTCCGAATATAATTTTAACCCTTCTACCATGGAGATATTTTCCTGCTCAGAATCAGAATTACAATTTGACAAACTGCTTCTCAGATTTAAAAATTTCCTGTAACTCTCTTCACATTGAGACAATAGATTGCGGTAGTCAACAATAAGTCCTGAAGGAACTCGGTCTTCAAGAATGTCATAATGCCTGCAAGTTCAAAAGCAAATTGAGATCCGCTGCCTTTTGGGCACATTCCTCATTATTAAGACAATCCATTTAGCCCTCAAAGATCCAATATGAAAAGTGTTAGAGAGGGTCATGGGGGGGCGTGCATAAGTTTTTCTAAAAAGTTGTTTCATAATGTCTAACTCAGGTACATGTTCAGTCATTCTGAATAGCTCCCTAACTATAAAGTGAAAGCTCTTAGAAGACTGAGGTACTACTTCATTGTGGTCACTAACTTTGCTTCTTTTCTTCCCCTTAAATCCAAACACTTGTGCTTTAAATTCACTGTCAGATCATGTGGCACAATTTTTGTTGTTGTTGTTGTTGTTGTTAGATGCCATCGAGTAGGTATCCAACTCATAATGACCCTATGTACAACCGGCGAAACACTATTGTCAGTGCTTCTCTGCTGTTCATAGGGTTTTCAATGCCTGATTGTTTTCTGGGAGTGGGTTGCCGGGTGTCTCCCAAGCCTACAGCACCTGGTGTTCCCAGGAGGTCTCCCATCCAAGTACTAACCAGGCCCGACCCTGCTTAGCTTCCAAGATCTGATGGTATTGGACGCCACAGGGCTACAGCTGTTAATAAGAAATTATTTTCTTCTTATACATTATATTTAAAATCTTAATAAATCAGCAGCAGGGAGCAATTTGAGACTGTGGGGGCATGGAAACAAGTACCTCAAATTGTTTCACAATAATGCTTAAGATTACCATATTTATAAGATCAAAAATTAGAAATTATTCAAATCATCTAGTCCTTCCTTGCATTTAAAGCACATGGCACAAAATGCTGAATAATCCCTCTGGAAGATTATTAGAGAATTTCAAAAACATAAGGCTTTGAGACGGAGAAGAAAAAGTAAAGCTGTCATTACTAGATAGTGTTTAAAACAAAATAACCCTATACTAAACAACATTATTGGCACTTGAAATTTATGAAATTATAAATGATATACTTTTGCAAACACAGAGACAGATGAAAAAAAGTATTTCTAGGTGAAATAATTTATTGGACAGCTAGGCATGGAGGCACATGCCTGCAATCCCACTACTCAGGAGGCAGAGATAGGAAGAAGATCACTACAACTTTGAGGCCAGCCTGGGCTACATAGACACTGTCCCAAAAAATAAATAAGTAACTTATGGATGTATATCCAAATTAATGGATTAAAAAAATTAAGGAAAAAAAGAAATGAGTTAAAAAATAAAGTACTATATTTCTGTTATGACATATAGTTTTTAAATAATTGCTTTATTTAAAATTCAGTTAAAATTACACTGACCAATGATGTCCTAGGCCAGAGCTTCTCAACACTTGAGGAGCTTTCAAAATGCAGATGATCAGGCCACCACTCAGACCAATTAAACTAGTCTCTGGAAGCAGAGAAATGAATGCTTTGTGAAGTTTCCTAGCAGTGCTCATGTGTAGTGAAGGCTGAGAGTTATTGCCCTGAATGCTGGTGGTGGCCCCTTTGTTTTAAATTAGTAATTCTCTGAATAGGATAGTGTGAAAAACAGAATCACATCTTAAACAAACATATCAAATTATGAACACTCAAATAGTATTTAAAATGAATAAAAAACTTTTTTCAGCTGGGTGCCATGGCACACATGAGTAATCCCAGCAACTCAGGAAGCTGAGGAAGGAGGTTCAATACAACTTAATGAGACCCTGTCTCAAAATATGTTTAAAAAGGGGTAAAGGCACATCTCAGTCATACAGCACCTGCCAATCATGCGCACGGGCCTGGGTTCAACCACCAGTACTGAAAAAAGTTTTCTTTATCTCCCACTTTTCAAGTAAATGAATTAAGAGAGGCTCAAAAAGTGTAGATTTTGTTTGCTTTGGTTAATCCATTCATATTTAAGTATATTCTGGAAATCCACTTTGCAAATAAGAAACTAGGAGCTGAACTGTTTAACGAGGTCTACTAAGTTGTAAAGATTAAGACTCATATTTTAAAACAAGTTTCTTAGCATCGCTAATACCAATGCCAGTCAGCTCATCTGTTTTTCACACACTGAACAACTCACTCTGGCAGCAATGCACCATCGTACCTCAGACCACTAAGGTGTGACAGTGTGCTTTGAATTAGAAACGAAAAATGTTTATCTCAAGTGCAAAATCAAGGCAGTAATGGTTTGATTTCTTTTACATGCTGCCTCTTAATAGTGCTACATCTATTTTACTCCAGGAGCCTTTTCAGATCTGCCTACATTTAATGTCATTTCAGTTTCTCCATGAAGTACCTTGAGTTCTTCACCATAACCAAAAACAATTCCTCACTTCTGCTCTCCCATATGCAAGACGTACAAGGTCTGCATGTAAACCACTTCTTGTTAGCTCATGCCAGCGTGTGAGACCTAATACGATTTTCTCAAAGATCAGACCTGCCATACACACATGACATTAACTATGACATTTACAGTAGATAATAAGTAAAATAAAATAATAAAAAGCCAACCATTGCTGCTGAAGGCCAATCATATCAAATCTATAAAATATTCAGACTTATTGAAATTCTGGCATTTTATTGAATACACTATGGGAAAACAAAATAGGCACACTGGAAAAAACTGGAAAAGCTAACAGAAATCAGCCAGTTTCATGAGGAGCTGAAATAAGACATATATAATGCTAGACTAGGAAGAACCACTAATCAGACTTTCTCATTTTTTTATTAATTATTATTTAAGCAAAGAGAAACATACTAAATCAAATTGGGTCCCACAAAAATGTACAATCTTTTTTTTTTTCTCCCTTCTCTTGTAATACTATGAGGTTGAACCCAAGGCCTTACACATTTGAGGCAAGTGCTCTAACACTGAGCTGCAGCCTCAGCTCCCTTCCCATATTTTTACTTTATTTTGGCGTTACACTGGGGTTGAACTAAGGACCTTGCACATACTTTACAAGTGCTCTACCACTCAGCTGCACATCCAGCCCATTTTTGATTTTTAGTCAGAGTTTCATTAAGTTACATAGGCTCGCTTGGCCTGGAACTCAAGATCTTTCTGACTCAGCCTCAAGTCCCTGGGATTACAAGTATGCGCCGCAACATTCAGCCTATTTTTTAAGTGTTTTATTTTACACAGGGTCTTGCTAAGGTTCGTTAGCTGCTTCTGGCTTTCACCTAGGGATCCTCCTGTCGCAGCATCCTGAGTTGCTGAGATTACAGGTATGTACCACAGCACCCAGTTTACTGCCTTATCTTATACATTAAGATGGCTTTTCATGTGTGTGTGGGGGAGGAGTTACCTTCTATAATTCTTTTTTTGGAGTGCAAGTTCTAATTTTGTTCTTATAGCAACACTGCCTATTAAGTTACTGCTCATGAATATAACAAAATATTACCAGTCTTAGGTCACCATCTAGTGGAAACATAAATAAACGCCTCATTTAATAAGGTCAGTATAGAGCTATGGATAACTTTAGTATTTTTGTAAGGAAGACTTTTTCCCTGCCAAAATATAAATTAGAAAAATACAATTCAGTATTTTGGAAATTTTTAATCACCACCATTATTAATTATTTAATATCTTCACGTATTTGTCAAATATGGCAAGAGCTTGATAAAATATCCTGAGATAAATCTGTTAATTTAGCCTAATGAGTTTTAGTATAGAAATACAGTAAAATCATAGATCTTTAAAAAAAATACTCTTTAAAAATTTAAAGCACTAGGATGCAGTGGCACACACCTGTACTTCCAGCAACTTTGGAGGTAGAGGCAGGAGGATGGCAAGTTTGAGGACAAAGGCAGCCTGGGTAAATTAGTCAGACCCTATCTCAAGATAAAAATTTTAAAAGGGGGCTGGGAGAGCAGTCCAAGTGGTAGAGCACTTTGCAAGGTATGTGCTCAACCCCCAAGAACCACAAAAAGTAAAAATAAAGTAAGAATTAAAAAATAAAGCAAATGAATCTTCTATAATTCAAGTAATTTCACTGTTTTCCAAACAACTGTCTTTACATTTAACAAAGAACTTTTAACACATTAGTTCAATTGAATTTTTCCAGATTTATAAACCATGAGCTATTAACTCAGATGTGCTTGAACTCTCCAGGTTTGGGGTTTGTTTGTTTTAAACGCTCTGGTTTCAATTCAGTTTATAAACGCAGCCTGCTGTGGTGGCTCATGCCTGTGGTCCCTGCACTGGGCAGGCTGTGGCAAGAAGAGGAAGAGTTCCATGCCAGCTGGGACAAGCAGGTTGCCTAAGTTTCATTTCATAATTTGTCAAGGGTTATATCATTTATCCACCAGACTGTTACTGTCTGTGGCCCCTGAAGCAGGCCAGTGCACTGTATGTATCACACAGGCAAAGCAAACTATGCATAGCTACTTTTCTAATATGTACATCGTCAGAAATAAATACTTACAATCTCAGTCGAGGTTCAACACATCTGACAAAATAATCATACTCATCCTCCTCTTCCTCATCCCAACTCCTCCAAATGTTTTGGTAGAAAAACCTGAAAAAGAGCTTGGTATCATTCAAATTGAACCACTGGCTCAAAATGCTGACATTGTAGGTGAGAGCTAAAGAGCAAAATCAAAACAATCCTAACAACACAGAAAACGCCCAGCATTCTCCAAGATATGTGAATGTGGTCTATTTGCTATAGTTGACAGTCATGAGACCTTCTTCAGATCTGCCACAGAAGTTTCTCTACAACACTGGTATCCTCAGGACTTTTTTTGTCTCAAATTTATGGACTGTCACTAACTGGGCAGAGGGGAGTGCCATAAATTAAGATAAAAAAGATAGGGAGAGAAAAGGGTTACAGTTGAAAATAAACAGTTCCTTTTTCACCACGTTCCAGGTGACATGTCTGTGTGTCCTCCAGGTGGATGACGTCCAGCTGCAGGCCCCCAACGCTCAAGGAAATGTCAGAGCTAGAAATGTAAATCTGGCAGCTGTCAGTATATTGACGGCAATAAAGTAACAGATGAAATCATCTAGGGACTTCGTATACAGCAGTGGTTCTAACTCGGCTACACATTTAAGAGTCCCCTGGGATGCTTCTAAAAATTCATTTCCTATCCTAGCCCAAGAGATCAGAATACCAGTGTGTTTGCGGGGGTGGGGGATCAGCATCCATAGTTTTTAAAGCTCTCCATGTGATTTAACATCTTTTATTATGGAAAATTTCAAACTATATAACAACAGAAAACACACTATCATGAATAGCATGCACTCGTCACCCCAGCTTCATTAATTATAAACTCATGGGTACTCTTTTTTCATTTCTACGCCACACCATCCTAACTCTGGATCATTTTGAAGCAAATTTCAGACATATGCCATTCATAAAATTTTAGTATGTCTCTAAAATAAATCGTTAGGCAAGAAAAAATTAATTCCTTAATATTATCAACTACTCAGTCAGTATTCAAACTTCCCTAATCGTCTCTTTTCCTGTTTTTTATTTTCTACAGAATTTAATCAGGGTTCAAACAAGGGTGAGCTGTTGCATTTAATTGCTATACGTCTTCAGTCAATTTTATTCGATGGATTGCCCTCCCTCTTGTTGCCTTGCGATTGTATTTAACAGTTTCCCACGCTCTAAACCTGGTGGCGTACATTCCCATTGTTGTTGTTGTTGTTAGGTGCTGTCGAGTCGGTATCCGACTCATAGCGACCCTCTGTACAACAGGGGAAACACTATTGTCAGTGCTTCTCTGCTGTTCATAGGGTTTTCAATGGCAGACTGATTTTTGAGAGGGGGTTGCCAGGTCCTTCTCCCAAGCCTACAGCTTCTGGTGTTCCCAGGAGGTCTCCCATCCAGGTACTAACCAGGCCCGACCCTGCTTAGCTTCTGAGATCTGATGGGATCGGATGCCACAGGGCTACCGCTGCAGGCCCATGCATTCCCATAGGGGTCACTTAACATGTTCTTCTATTTCCCTTGTTTCTAAGTAGTGGACAGTATGATCAAGCGACTTGGTTAACTTCAGGAATGACTGTTTTTGGCAAGAATACTTGCCGAATGGAGAGCTGTAACATATCCCTTTAGGCAACACATAATGTCTAGCCAACTATTTTGATGAGGTTAACATTGACTGATGGGTTCAGGTGTTGTCAGCCTGATCTGGCCCCTACACACTTCCCCATCAGTTTTTCATTTGTAGCAACCACTGCCTAGAGCCCTTGTTTCCTTAGTGGTTACAAAATGTTCACAGTCGGATTCTATTATTCCTTCTTCCTGTATTAGTTGGATAACTTCTATGAAGAAAATCCTCAGGTTACTCTCATGTGCTTTCAGGGCTGGTTAGCAACAGAAGAGGAGATGGCTGAAGATGGCCTAAGATGAGGCTAAGAGGTCAAGCAAGACGAGGTAAGAGAAGTGCACTGGATAGAATACCATAAAAAACTTCAGCAACCTTGAGTGCAATTTCAGAGGTGAAGTAGGAATAGACATGTTACCAGGAGGGCAGGAAGTGCAGAATCTGCTTTTATACCTGGGTAAGTTAAAAAAAAAATGTACATTTTAAGAGATGTTATCTGTATATTACTTTTTGAAATTGAATTATGATATCTATCTATAGTAGGACACTTGCTCAACAGATGGCATCAATCATATGAATATTAGTGTTAATATATACTTTACATAAACATATATAATTATAACTTTAATAGTTTTTTCCTTTTTTTTCTTTTCTTCTTTTTTTTTTGGCTAATGAAGATCAAAGATCATAGCCTTCAATATGGGTTACAACTAAACATCAACAAAACAAAAATCCTTACAACTGGATCACCACACAACTTCACAATAAATGGAGAAAAGATTGAGGTTGTCCAAGATTTTGCTTGGCCTGGCTCTATAATCAACACCCATGGAAGCAGCAATCAAGAAATCAAAAGACGCATTGCTCTAGGAAAAGCTGTGGCAGAAGATCTCTTTAGAGTATTGAAAAGCAAAGATGTCACATTGAAGACGAAGGTGCGTCTGACTCATGCTATGGTATTTTCAGTCGCATCATATGCTTGTGAAAGCCGGACATTGAACAAGGGAGACAGGAGAAGAATTGATGCTTTTGAACTGTGGTGCTAGAGACGTCTATTGAATATACCATGGACTGCCAAAAGAACCAACAAATCTGTCCTAGAAGAAGTGCAACCAGAGTGCTCCTTGGAAGCAAGGATGGCCAGACTGCGTCTTACATATTTCAGACATGTAGTCAGGAGACATCAATCCCTAGAGAAGGACATCATGTTTGAGAGAGTGGCAGGTCAACGCAAAAGAGGAAAACCCTCCACCAGATGGATTGACACAGTGTCTGCAACAATGGGCTTAAACATAAATAAGAACGTTTGCCTGGCACAGAATCGGCAAGTGTTTCGATCTGCTGTACATAGGGTCTCTATGAGTCGGACTCGATGGCACCTAACAACAACAACAAGGGGTTGAACCCAGGGCCTCACACATGCTTTGCTCACACATGCTTTGCAAATGCGCTACCTCTGAACTGCCCCCCCAGCCCATGTTTGACTTTTCAGAGACAGGGTCTCACTAAGTTACACAGGCTGCCTCTAGCATCGAAGTTGTGATCCTCCTACTTCTGCCTCCTCAGTTGCTACAATTACAGGTTGGGCCACCATGCCTGGCTCGGTTTTTTCCTTTCTTAAAATGTGCATACATATTTTTGGCACCCTCTGTATTATCCTTTCAAGTTCTGCTGTGAAAAGGAAGGAACCCAGGAAACGAAGCCACCACTTAATTCATGCATGTTAAGTGATCAGTCTCTTCACACTCTGGAGCCAGGGCCTCAAACCCAAGCTGGAACATGAACCCTGAACCCATTCTGATTCAAGCATTTGAAAACCTTTTTCTGAACCCAAACAGTGAAAATTTGGTTCAGGTTCAGTTTTTAATGTTTTTGTTTATTTGTTTGTTTGGGGTTTTGTTGTTGTTTCATTGTTGTTATTGTTAGGTGCCGTCGAGTCCACTCCGACTCATAGGGACCCTCATAGGGTTTTCAATGGCTGACTGTTTCAGGATTGCCTTGGGAGTGAGTTGCCACCTCCTCCTCCCGTGTTGTTTCATTAAATATTTAAAAATTGAAGAAAAAAACAGCACTGAAAAATTTTTTATTCGTCCATATAAACACAAGATTAAAATTTTAAACCAGAGCCAGAACTAACACATTGAACCCACCCCCCGATTCTGAACCCACATTTCTGTGGGTTTGAAGCCTGTGAGCTTATCTGTCTTTAAAAACCTGACCCTGAGCATACTCACCAAAACACCTCTTCTGGCCTCCCTGCTCCCCTGAGAATGAAGCCCTGAACTGAGTGATGTTACAGGGATGAACACTCTGCCTCATCAGCACCTCTCTTGCCGCAGAGCCCTTGCGTATAAACTTTCAATTTCACAAGTTCTTTCCCACTCCCATGCAACATGTAGATCAGAGAAGCCTTCTGCTTCTGTACCTAGTAAACTTATATTTACATTGCATAACCAGCTCAAACGCCATCCTCACCGGAACTGTATCAGACATTCATATACCATTCGTATTTGCACCTCCCCCAGGGCTTATTCATTCAAGCCAGAAACCTGGGCCACCATGTCCTGGCCACCCTCCTTCTTGGTAAGCCTCTGCTATCCTCTTCAAACCTCCACTCTAGCTCTCTTGTTTCTTAGCTGGCATTTTTATTCCATCTCCTTCTAGTCACTCTCTACAAAGAAAAAAAAAAATCCAGAATGAACCTTCTAAAACACAAAGCTATCATATTCTTCCAAGAATGAAATCCCTTCAATGGCTTCCCACTCCTCTTAAAGACAAACAGGACTGACTGGCTGATAAAGCCCTGCACTTCTGCGCCCTGCCCCCATCTCCAGCCAGGTTACCTGGGTCTCTCCCAGCACTGCATTCTGCCTTTTCAGCTCCTTAATTGTACTGAATGTCTGCAACCATAGCACCCTGGCATCCAATCCTACCTGATTTCAGAAGCTAAGCAGGGTTAGCCTGGTTAGTCCTTGGATGGATGGGAGAACGCTTGAGAATACCAGGTACTGTAGGCTAGGGAGAAGGACCTGGCAGCCCACTTCCAAAAACAGTCCACCATTGAAAACTCTATGAAAAACAGAGTAGCACTGACAATAGTGCCTGGCATGGCATAGCGTCGGGGAGTGTTTGGGCTAGAGTTTAGCTCAGTTGGTAGAGTGCTGCTCTGTGCTCTCTGAGGACTGGGGTTCAATCCCCAGCACTGCAAAAATGGGAAGACATGGCTGCCCACTGCCAAAACAATCAGCCACTAAAAACCCTATGAGGGTCACCATGAGTCAGACAGGACTCAACAGCACCTAACAACAACAATCTCACTGAGCTCCTACACCTGTCCCTGTACCCCATCTCCTGCCTCTGCCTAGCTAACCCTTCAGACCCAAGTTCAAATGTCATTTGCTCAGAAAACACCCAGAGCACAGCAACCTGACCTAGCCTGTAATTCTCCATGGCACTCACTGCCATTCCCAATATGCATCTTCGTGTGACTATCACTTTGTTGCCATTTGGTTCTTGGTTTTTTATCTGAGATGGGAGCTCTCTATGTAGCCTAGGCTGATCTCATCCTCCCTAGCGCCAGGATTACAGCTGTGTGCTACCACACCGGACTCCACCTTTATGTGGTATGTCATGAAGGTTCATTGCCTTCCTCTGATAGCTCCCTGGGGGTAGTGTTGGTGTCTGTTTTATGTACCAGTCATACTGAGGACATGGGACTCAAACACTTACTGAATCCATGAACAAATGGAGACACTCACAGTTTGACTCTCTTGGGCCATGGACCAGAACCTGAGCCTCAAAGTGAAGGGCAAATTCAGCCACACTCCTCAAATAGCGTCACCAAATCCAGCTGCCTTTCTTTCTACCAACTTCTAAAACCACCAAAAAGATTAGCTCCCTAATTCCTAATTTCCTCCACACATCAGCTATTCCTTTCCCGTCAAATGCTTTCTTTAATTGACACACTTTTCTTCTTCTTCTTTTTTAACATGAGAATAGCATAAAGGCATTATTGTGGTTCTGGAGAGAAACCAGTTCTCTAGATTTATATCGCTTAGCCTAATACTAAACATCTAAGGATAAATTTTTTGTGTTCAATTAGAATTTCCAAAGATATGTCAGAAGGAGGGCCAGAGACATTCTACCTTTTTGTAGGGTATTCATAAGCTCAGCAAAGCAAGGCCTGCTGGTGTACACCTATAATTCCAGCACTCTGAAGGAAGAGGCAGGAAGATCTCAAGTTCAAGACCAGCCTGGGCTACAAAGACTCTATCTCAAAAACAATAACAACAACAACAAAAAAAAAACTACACAAAGTCAGGTTAACTCACAAAAGGTACTGAAAGTGGGACTAACAAATCCATAATCAAGCCTGATTTTTACAGATTATAACTTTAATAAAAATGTCATGATACATTTTTTTGTCTTATTTACCAGTTCAGATTTAGATTTTTGTTATGGTATCCAAACAAAAATATTCATGATATAGGTACGAGTGTGTACACGCGCGCATATATATTGAGCTGGGATTTAGCTCAGTTGGTAGAGTGCTGCTCTGCAGTCTCTGCCATCCCAGATGTGATTCCCAAAACTGGGAGAAGGACATGGCAATCCACTCCTCAGGCAATCCCAAAACAATCAGCCATTGAAAACCATGTGAGGACCCGACTTGACGGCACCTAACAACAATAACAATACATATACTGAGGCTGGAGATTAGCTCAGTTGGTAGAATGCTACTCTTCACTCTCTGAGGCCCTGGGTTTGATCCCAGCACCATGAAAATGGGAGAAGCACCTGGAAGCCCACTCCTGAAACAACCCCAAAACAATCAGCCATTGAAAACCCTATGACTAGCAGAAAAACACTAACTTATTACTGGGGATGGCACAGTGTCAGGGTGTTACGTTGTGCTGTACACAAGGTCACCATGAGCTGGACCTGACTTGACAGCACCTAACAACAAATATATATTTCTTTTATTTTTCTTTTCTTTTCTTTTTCTTTTTTTCTTAAGTACTAGCGTGTTGAACCCAGGGTCTCACACATGCTTTGCAATTGCTCTACCCGAGCTGCCCTCTCAACCCATTTTTCAATCTTTTATCTTGAGACAGGGTTTTGTTAAATTACACAGGCTGCCTGCTGGCCTTGAACTTGTGATCCTCCTGTCTCTACCTCCCAAGTGGCTGGGATTACTGGTGTGGTCACTGTGCCCAGCTGGTATGTCTATTTTTAAATATCTAAAATCAGTTTTCACTACTAAATATATACATACTAAAGATCAAAAAAATCTATGTGCGTCAGGAAGTATTTGATAAAAGATTTATCTAAAATAATTTTAAAGCATACCTATTAGCTGAGGTATTACGGACTTTCTTTCTTAAGGAACAAGTGAACTTGTACAAGTGAAAATAAACTGTGCCAAAAGAGAGACATGAACAATCCTCTAAGGACCTGGGAAGCAGCCTGAGAAAACTCCTTCTTTGACCAGGCTCATTCTTGAAAAAGATGTATATTGGTCTTATCAGTACAGATCACAGTATACAATTTTCTCTACTTCTTTCCTTTCCTCTTTCTGTCCTATTCAAATATATTGGTGATTAGCCTTGGCATTCATAAATTTTAAGGCAGTTTCTAAATCTATACAAACCAAATTAAGAATCCCCTATCTCTTGTTAACATTTGAGGAAATCAAATGAAGAACCAACAGGAATTCCTTGTGGCTTTTTTTTTTCCCAATCTTTCTGTAAGTTTGAAATAACCATAAAAATTTAAATTTTCTCTAGTTTTGTAATTTAAAAAGGATTCTCCTAGTGGTGAAGTATTTGCCTAGCATGCACGAAACCTCAGGTTTGATCCCCAAAACACACATAAAAACTCTCCTAATCTTTGCATATTTCTAAGTATTACAGTGACAAAGTCTACATTTTGAGTTTTAAATCTAAGTATAACAAAACCATAATTACTTTATTTCATTCAAAGTTTCTGTCCACAAGTTTATCTTTATCAACTTCTCCTCCTACCTCAGGCCTGTAGCCGTACCACTGTGGTGTCCGATCCCATCAGATCTCGGAAGCTAAGCAGGGTCAGGCCTGGTCAGTACTTGGATGGGAGACCGCCTGGGAACACCAGGTGCTGTAGGCTTGGGAGAAGGACCCAACAACCCACAACCAAACAACAATCAGCCATTGAAAACCCTATGAATAGCAGAGAAGCACTAATAATACTGTTTCACCTGTTGTATGTAGGGTCGCTATGAGTCGGATCTACTCGACAGCACCTAACAACAACAACTTCCTACCTGACATGCTCGACTGCAAGTGCCGTCTGGTCAAACGCTCCAGAATCATCAAACACCACCCACAGCTCCTGCAGGGGCAGCCGACATTGCTTCAGATCGAGGAGTTCCTTCACACACTCCAGAGTAAAAGTGCTCACTTCTGTTGCACACACAAGTGGCTCAGCAAGCCTCACCACTGCCTGCAAGGCTGAAAATTCCACATCTGTAACCTGGAATTCAAAGGCATGCGAGTCACCATGTGAGACACATGGAAATAAAAACTAAGATACACATATAAAATCATTACTGACAGCCTAAGGTCTTTTTTATTGTTTCTCTGTTTGTTTGTTTTTCCCTAAGCATAAAACAGGGCAGGGAGCCGCCTTCTGTAATATGAAGGATAAAAAAAAAACAGGCCTGGCTCTTCCATTCTAGGTGCTTCTTCCATTCTAGGTGCTTATGAACAGGATGAAAAACGTACAGAATGGTGATGAGTGTGTGACAGAAAATAACTAGCACATGTGGCAGTCTGGTTTTGCTGGGATGGCCAGGGAAAGTCACCTCTGGCCCAAAAGAATGAAGAGGCAGCATCATCTAAGTAGGAAAGGTGCAAAAGTCCCTGAGGGAAGCCAGGTTTGGTGAGGCAGGAGTCTGAAGCAGGAGGATGGTGAATTTAATCCCAAATTGAGCTACAGTGAGACCCTGACTTATGTGTTAAAAAAAAAAAAAAAAAAAAGGGCAGAGGCAAAACAAGTTCGATAGAGGAGAAGAAAGACAGTACTTCTTGCTGGTACCACAGGGAAGAAATTGGGGAAGGTGGGATACAACAACAGAGGAGGTAGGAGAGAGAAGCGGAAAGTCTAGAACATGAAGAGCACCAGAAGGAGCTCAGATTTTACCTGTCCTCTAGCACTGACAAGCCTAAAGTCAACACTGGGCCTTTGGTAAATGCAGCACGTTAGGAGTTTGAAAACAATGACTTTTCCTGGGTGCAAAAGTGCATGACTGGGATTAGTGACTCAGGAGGCTGAGGCAGGAGGATTGAAAGTTCAAGGCCAGAGGCAGCCTGGTGCAAGTTGGTGAAGGTGCTAGGGGTGTGGCCTAGTGGTAAAGCGCTTGCCTAACACACATGAAGCACCGGGTTTAACCACCCAGTACTGTAAAAAACGATGCCTTTGACTGCTGTTAGAGAATTGTCTGGAGGAAGAGGGGTACCACCAGGATCAGACTAACACAACTGAACTTCATCTACAGATATGACCACAATTCAAAATTTTAAAATTTGCAAGAAACAGCTGCAACCCAGTGCTTGATGCATCAACACCACAATATGTGATGTCATTTTCTTCCCTTTTTATTTTTGTTTCTTTGAGGCAGGGTCTCCACAGGTACCCTAGGCTGGCCTCAAACTCATAATCCTCCTGCCTCAGCCTTCCAAGTGCAGGGATTACATGCATGGACCACCATGCCAAGAGATGGTGATGTTATTTTCTAAAGGAGCTACAGCAACACCCTATATCCACACTTTCTGGCCTAACATTTTAGTTCCAACAGAGACTTTGTGGTCCAGTAAACAAACACTGTGAAAAATTAACAGCTGTAAGTAGCATGCAAACTTAACATAAAAGACCCAGTCAGTTGAGAAATAAGATTGTTTTTACTTTCTGCAATGGGACATGTTGTGAAGAGATTAACTATATGTCTACAAGTTTGTTAGGCAAAAAATGGCCTGTTTTAAAATGCCTGTTTGGTTTGAGCTATTTAATGGCTATAACTAAGAAGGTAAAACGTTAACTGAAACTCCACTGACTTCATAACTAGGTCTCGTCATTTTTTAAATAATCTCAAATACCTCCAGCACTTCACAGGTTTCTAATCCATTTCCCCTTGTGAAAGGACACTGAAACTCAAGCCACGTTAATTTCCTAGGAGCTCTTAAGAACATAGCCTTCAGTATGGATTATGGTTCAACATCAACAAAACAAAAATCCTTCTAACTGGGTCAGTAAGCAACTTCATGATAAATGGAGAAGAGATTGAGGTTGTCCAAGATTTTGCTTTACTTGGTTCTACAATCAACACCCATGGAAGCAGCAGTCAAGAAATAAAAAGACGCATTGCCTTGGGAAAAGCTGTGGCAAAAGATCTCTTTAAAGTACTGAAAAGTAAAAATGTCACACTGAAGACGAAGGTGCCCCTGACTCATGCCATGGTATTTTCAGTCGCATCATATGCTTGTGAAAGCTGGACACTGAACAAGGGAGACAGGAGAAGAACTGATGCTTTTGAATTGTGGTGCTGGAGACAAATATTGAATATACCATGGACTGCCAAAAGAACCAACACATCTGTCCTAGAAGAAGTGCAACCAGAGTGTTCCTTAGAAGTAAGGATGGCTAGACTGCATCTTATGTATTTTGGACATGTTGTCAGGAGGGACCAATCCCTGGAGAAGGACATCATGTTTGGGAGAGTAGTAGGTCAATGAAAGGAAGGAAAACCCTCAAGTAGATAGACTGACAGTGTCTGCAACAATGGGCTTAAACAAATAAGATCTTGTGCCTGGCACAGAATTGGGGAGTGTTTCGTTCTGTTATACATAGGACTGCTATGAGTCAGACCCAACTTCACAGCACCTAACAACTTCCTCAGATGTTTAAAATTTGCAGAAAACTTCACACAACATGGCAACTAGATGTGAAATATACGCTAAAAATAAGCACTTTGCTGCAAGCAGTGGCCCACACCTGTAATCCTAGTGACTCAAGAGGTAGAGGCTGAAGGATCATGAGCTTGAGGCCAGAGGCAGACTATATCACTTAATAAGGTACCTCCTCCAGGTAAAAAATATAAAAGTAGCTCAGAGAGCAGTTCAGTGGTAGAATCCTTACAAAGTACCTGTGAGGCCCTGGGGTCAGCCCCTCAGTACCCGCCCCCCCCCACACACACACAATTTGGCCATACCTGTCTGGGGAAAAGTGCTTATAGCTAGAGACAAATGTCTCCCCTCTGCTATACTGGGGAGTTGAACCCAGGGCCCCATGCATGCTTTTGGAAGCACTCTTTCTATTTTGAGACAGAGTCTCACTAAGTTACACAAGCTGCTTCTGGCCTTGAACTTGTAATCCTCCTGCCTCTGCCTCCCAAATCGCTGGGATTATAGGCATGTGCCACTGCGACCGGTTAGAGACAAATGTCTTAATGACACAATTAAACTTACCTCCACCAGCACCTCAAACACATTAGTGCGCCAGACTGCCCGCCAGCCTGATGGCTCAAGGGCCTTCTCCAAGAACTCAGCCGTGAATTCCCTCACCTCAGAGGCCTTGCAGTCAGCTACAAACAAATTAAACATAACAAGAACTGTGAATGCATAAGGCAGAGAGAAGTTAATAAATCTACAGAAATCCACTTTCTCAGAAACAACAACAGGCAATCTGAGGGACTGAGATAGACAATCTACTCGTGAACTAAAACCACAAAAGCAAAAGATAGAACCTACTTACCTAAAATGTAATCCTGATAGGCTCTGAACCGCTCATAGAACAACAACTGACTTGTTTGGAAAATTTCTGGGAAAAGAGTTTTTGCTTCTGGCACAAAACTTTCTAAAGTGGTGCTTGGCTTATCGCAAAAGCTACAATCACTGCATGAATCTTCATCCTGGCACAGACCTAAAAAACAACACAAACGAGCAGGCTCAATGATCCCCGCACATCCAGTGCTTAACAGGGTGCATCTTTTGATTTTCATTTTGAAATTCTACACAAAATAAGGAATTGGGTATAACTGTTCCACTTACTTCTACCAATATCAGAAGAGACTAGTTTTCCAAAACTTAATAATATCTCAAAGTACAAATTCTACTTCAAAACAGCAAGAGCTAGCCGGGCGTGGTGGCGCACGCCTGTAATCCAAGAGCACATGCCTATAATCCCAGGGACTTGGGAGGGTGAAGCAGAAGGATAGAGAGTTGGAAGACGGAGGCAGCCTGTACAATTCAGTGAAACCCTCTTTCAAAATACAAGATAAGCCGGGCACGGTGGCGCATGCCTATAATCCCAGGGGCTTGGGAGGCAGAGGCAGGAGGATCGCAAGTTCGAGACCAGAGGCAGTCTGCGTAATTTAGCGAGACCCTGTCTCAAAAAGTAAAAAAATGGGCTAGGGGTGCAGCTCAGTGGTCCAGCACTTGCAGAACATGCAAGCGCGAGGCTCTGGGTTCAACCCCCAGTACCACCAAAAAAAAAAAAAAAAAAAAAAAAA
>VMDO01026189.1:0-27078 GCA_007922755.1 Pedetes capensis | reverse complement strand
AGCTAAGCAGGGTCGGGCCTGGTTAGTACCTGGATGGGAGACCGCCTGGGAACACCAGAAGCTGTAGGCTTGGGAGAAGGACCTGGAAACCCCCTCCCAAAAATCAATCTGCCATTGAAAACCCTATGAACAGCAGAGAAGCACTGACAATAGTGTTTCCCCTGTTGTACAGAGGGTCGCTATGAGTCGGATACCGACTTGACGGCACCTTACAAGTACTTACAAGCTATGTAGTGAATGTTTTTAGGTACAGGAACTATGATATATACTTTTCTGCATTATATCATTTATACCCAAAATCATTATTAATGTTTCCATTTTTTAGATGAAGAAATTGAAGTCAAGAGAGGTTAAGCAACTTTCTTGAAGTCACACATTGCATAGGTAGTAAAGCCAGGGTTTGAACCCAAGGTTCTCTGACTTGATAGTCTAGCCTACCCTTTGGGAGTCAGTGAGTTTACAGAGACTCTGGTATATACTTATAAGTAACCCTCTTGCATAGGCTTTCTTTTGGAAAGAGAAGTAAGTAAATTATCTAGTTCCCTCTTGTATTCAAAGAACTGATATGTGGAAAACTAGGAGCCAGTTTCCTTAAAGGAGCCATGTTTTAACTGATTTTTTAAAATTCTTACTGTTTGTTTACACCAAATTCCTGGCTGTTTTTGTATATGTATGTATGTGGGTTTTGTAGGGGAGGTACTTGGAGGGTCAACTCAGGCTTTGCACATAATTTGCAAATGCTCTACCACTGGGCTGCATCCCCAGCCCATTTTTTATTTTGAGTCAGAGTCTCAGTAAATTATACAGGCTGCTTCTGGCCTTGAACTTGCGATCCTCCTGCCTCAGCCTCCTGAGTTCTCGGGATTTCAGGCATGCACCACCATGCCCAGCTTCATGTGTGTATTTTTGTGTTGCAAAATTACCAGGATGGTATATTTTATATTAGAAATATCAATAATATATTAAAATATATTTTAAATTATATGAACAGATGTATTTATCATGTCTCATAATAATACCAGAATTTTTGGTGCATATTTAGCTTGACCTCTGCACTTGTTCTGGCATTATTTCATATTAGCAGGAATTCTTGCTTTATGAAATGGATGAATGTCACAAGGACAGATGAGAATGATGATATGGGTTATTGATTCCTAATAGTATCTAAGATGATTTGCTTCAAATCATGAATTATATTTTATTCTTCTATTTTAATATTTTAATCATAACTCTCTAGACCTAAAGTGGTGTGTCTTGACCAAGAATTCCATAACTTTAACTCATTAGCTTGCCCTTGAAGACAGCAGTCAGATAAAATAGTATTTTCCCTGTTAGGAAATGGACCAATGGAAGCACTTTTGAATTGGCTAAAGAAATGGAGTAGAAGGTTCCAGAAAGCAGCTTCATATAATTAGTAAATCCCACCACCAAGACCAGTGCCAGCAGCCCCATGATCTAGTCCAGAAGTTGGCGAACTGTGGCTCATGGGCCAAATGTCCCACCACCTGTTTTTGTACATCCCGCACGCCAAGGATGCTATTTACATTTTTTAATGGTTGAGAAAAAACATAAAATAAGAATAATATTGTGTAGTATGTGAAAATTACGTGAAATGCAATTTTAGTGTCCATAAAGAAAATTTTCTTGGCACTCAGCCACACCCACTTGTTTACATATTGTGTCTGGCTGCTGTTATATGACAGCAGGTGAATTGAATGGTTTCCACAGAGACCGTGTGACTTATGAACTCTAAAACATTCACTCTGTGGCTCTTCCCAGAAGTTTGCTGCACCCTGTTCAGGAGCATGGCCTCCACCTCTTCAAACAGGTATCAGGTACAGAAAAGTACCTACATCTGTCCAGTCGCTTTTCCCACCCTCCTGTCTGGATGACCACAGTCATTCAGTCTCTCAGGAAGACATACAAAATGCTGAGGTAAGACACAGTCCCTGCCCTTAGGAGGCTTACCATCTAGAAGGAGATAAGTCATACACTTAAAAATGCAAAGGCTACAAGGCTAGGGCAAATAGAGCTACTGGGGAAGATGTGGTGTTTATAATAGGAACTGGTTAAGAAATGTCCCAGGATAAGATTGTGACACGGTAATGCTGCACAAGAAATGAAAGTTAGGAGTTGGCTTGATGGTCACTTCTGTGTAGCCTGGGGGTGATTTATTGAGGAAGCAGTCAGTTGAATGGTCTTCATTCGTTCAATGACAAGGTTGGAATGATCTTGAGGTTTTTTTGCACACAAATAAATTAAAATTTTTTATTACAAAGGGGGAAAATAGATCTAGCTGTGCCTGAAGGTATAGATGCTTGTCTCAAGTTGAAGGGGCCACGAGAGATGATGTCATAGTGGCCAGTTAATTGCATTTTTTGGAATCCTTCACAATGACCTCATCATCATTAATTCCTTCAGTGGTTTGTGGTAATGACATAAAACTTGATGAACTCATCTCTTATGAATACGGCTGTCCTGAACCCTTTCTTCGGTGCTGCCCTGCATTTTCTATCATCCTCACCTCATATCCAGAAGCAGCAATCAAAAGAGATGCCCTTCTAAAGAAAGATCAAACAATGATCTGCAAAGCCAGGCTGTTGCCCTCCACATACATGCCCCATTAACCTGCCTCTCTTAAAAGTTTATCACTGGGTCTTTTATTCCCTATCATTCTCTATTTCTACTTGGTCTATGACCATTTTCCTAACAGCCCAAGAAGTATCAGATTATTGTTGCTCTTTTTAACAGACAACCAAAGAGAGGCAAAAAGGGACTCATAAACATGCCCATGTACAGAAGCTGGCATTAGTGAAGCTCAGGTCCAAGCTGTAGGTATAAGCTGAAGCTCCAACAAATAGTGTCTGTGTTCTTCTTCATCATATCCTGAGCATTCAGAATTATGCATTGAAGCCCCATGGAATCATTGCCTGCTCTTTTCCCAGTAAGTGATCTTTCTTCTGTTGTTTTCCCATAGATGCCTTTTAAAAACTCAGTATTACCATGGCCAGTAGCAAATATTTATTAAGCAATAACTATATCCCTTATGCCTATAGCTGTACCACTGTGGCACTTGATCCATCAGATCTTGGAAGCTAAGCAGGGTCAGACCTGGTTAGTACTTGGAGGGAGACCACCTGGGAACACCAGGTGCTATAGCCTTGGGAGAAGGATCCGGAAACCCACTCCCAAAAAACAATCAGCCACTGAAAACCCTATGAATAGCAGAGAAGCACTGACAATAGTGTTTTGCCTATTGTACATAGGGTTGCTATGAGTCAGATACTGACTGTATGGCACCCAACAACAACAATATGCCTTATGCCATTAGATATAATGAAGGGTCAAAAAAGAGTGCCATACTGCTATCATTCTTGATGAATGTGTGACCTTTCAGAAGTCAGGACAACCACTTGAGAAATTCCTTAAAAAAAAAACCAATGAATTAAATAAATTAATTTTGAGACTTTCTCTAGGAATTTCCTTTGCTAAGTGTACGAAAGCTTCCTTATGGTCATGGATTTTCCTCCAAACACCTGAAGCCCTGCTGTACTTCTGCAAACAAATAATGGGATATAAAATAAAAAAGACTAGCCAGGCGTCGTGGTATACACTTGTAATCCCAGTGACCCAGGAGGCTGAGGCAGGCGGATCATGAGTTTGAGGCCAGAGGCAGCCTGTGTAACTTAGGTAGACCGTGTCTTAAAGTAACCAAAAAGGGGCTGGGAGTGTGGCTCAGTGGTAAAGCACTTGCCTAGCACATATGGCTTGCAGCCATAGCCCTGTGGCATCTGATCCCATCAGATCTCGGAAGCTAAGCAGGGTCGGGCCTGATTAGTACCTGGATGGGAGACCACCTGGGAACACCAGAAGCTGTAGGCTTGGGAGAAGGACCTGGCAATCCCCTCCCAAAAATCAATCTGCCATTGAAAACCCTATGAATAGCAGAGAAGCACTGACAATAGTGTTTCCCCTGTTGTACAGAGGGTCTCTATGAGTCGGATGCCAACTTGATGGCACCTAACAACACAACAGCACATATGAGGCCCCAGGTTTCATTCTCAGCATCACAAAAGAAAAATCAACAAACAAACAAAAGACCATATGCCTAAATTCTGGCCCTTGGAATGTGGGTCACTTCCAACTGTGGCCATAAATGTCCCATGTGATCTTTCATCTCCTTCAAAGCACTCTGAAGGTATCTGAAATTGTGAAGCTTCATATTGGCAGGAGCCTAGATCCCTATGTTTACTGCGTAAAAGAGATTTGCTCAACCGGAAAAATCCAGCTCAAACGCAGTGTGAATGAGAACAAATCTTTATTCTGTTAAGCCAGTGAGATTTTGAAATTATTAAGGCAGTTTCCCTATCCTGACAAAAAACAGGTATGTTGATGCAGAATTATCATTAAAGACCTAAAAGGAGGATTTGTATTCTTTTGTGTTCTATGTTCCTTTCTTTTGCAAATTATGAGGGTTAATATTTGGATACCAGTTTTCACTGTCTTCTCTTTACTCAAATGTGCACAAAGCACTGACCTTCCTATGAGTCTTAGGCATCAGAGTCACCTGGAATTTTTGGAAATGACCACAAAAGTATTTGGTATCTAAGATTATTTTTCAATTATAATCTGGTTACTAAACAAATGAAAGGAACCGTAAGGGTAGAGGGGAGGTTCGTGGGGTTTGTTATTATTGTTTTCTTATTTAGGCAAGAAGATTTTAAGGAATAAAGGTTGTGAAAATTCTATCAGGCCTGTAAAATATGCATCACCCTTAGTTCTTCTCTTGTTCCCTTTGCCAGAAGGACCCTGGACTGACATGATTGGAATAGACTTATTTATAGGTGGGAGAGTCCGACGATCCTGAGACCAGGAAGGGTTAGACATCCAGGAGTCAGTGAGCTGCAATTTCCTGGAGCTACCAGGACAGCCCACATATTCACCATGCATCATCCCCCAGCTAACTTCCTCCTTCTTTCCCTGCCTCCATTTCTCTCACCTTTCCTTTCTTTCAGATCTTGATCCTAGGACCAGTGGTTTTTTATATGGTTGATATTTTTGTATACTAACGAAAAATTAAAGCAAGGTTAGATAAGATGCAGCAATTGTCTGCCTTTCTGACAGATGATGTTTGCCGTCCAAGATCTTTAACTATACATAGAAATAGCAGTGGTTTTCTAAATAAGTCGTACTGGATGTGTGAGTCTACAGCTGTTTAATTTGTCATGGGATGATATGGCAGAGCACACCTGTGTGAGTGCACACTTCTGGATATCGCTCTGTATAAATGCAGCTAGTTGGATCCCAGTCTGTGTAGACCTGGCAATAGTCCAAAAGGGAAATTTTCATTGATCTTCCAGTTTAATTATATCTGTGGTGATATCTACTACCTTGTGAATCATCATGTGGGCTCGTTAGGCACCTGTTCTCTTTCCACTTGCAAGGAAAATGTTTCAATTAGAATAAAAAAATGATTAAAGACCTTTCCTCTTCATTTCTTGCCCTGGGTAACTGGGAGGAAATTGACATGAATATGCAGCTAGGCAGGCAGAGAACAGGTCAAATCACAGATAGGAACTTATTAGCTCTGTTCCCTTGCCCATCGGTGTACTCCCTTCTCTCTAACACACATGCAAATCAAGCATTCATTATCTAGGTGTCACATACATATTTTTTACTCAAATGAAGCCTCTGTGAAACATCATGAGTCAAATTGTTGTGTTATTTCCTTCATCCTGAAAAGCCAGTAGCGGGAATTTATGTTTGGCTGAAGATGCAACTGCTGATGAACAAATTTCTTGGGAAATAAAGAGAGAAGACAGCCTAAGAATATTGAATGTGTCAAACTCTGTATCAGGTACCTTCCTACAGTGTGTCTCCACTAGTCTTCACACTAATGCAGACAGAAGGAGTATTATTCTTTTCACTTCCTTGATGATAAAACTGAAGCTAAGCAGTACTCACACTTAGCTTGGTCCAGTTCCAAAGTCTATCACCAGACACCTAAACTTAAATACTGATTTTTGGTGGGTCTCAGAGGCTTTGTGGTTGTTTGCTTTGTTGCAAACTCACAGAGGCAGTAAACAGATGCCAGTAAGCAGTGTGATATGATTGAAGGCTTAAAAAGCACTTGCACAATTGGCTTTGCCAAAAGACTTTACCAGTGCCTAAAGAGCATGCCCAGGCTGGGATTTAGCTCAGTTGGTAGAGCACTGCTCTGCAGTCTCTGAGGTCCTGAGTTCGATTCCCAGCACCGCAAAAATGGGAGAAGGACGTGGCAACCCACTCCCAAGGCAATCCCGAAAAACAATCTGCCATTGAAAACCCTATGAGGGTCTCTATGAGTCGGATACGACTCGACGGCACCCAACAAAAACAACAAAGAGCATGCCCAGGAGTTTGGGTTTAGCTCAGTTGATAGAGTGCTGCTCCACACTTTCTGAGGACCTGGGTTCGATCCCCAGCACCACAAAAACGGGACCAGGATATGGCAATCTACTCCTGAGGCAGTCCCAAAACAGCCATTGAAAACCCTATGAGGGTCACTATGAGTCAGACTCGACTTGAGGGCATCTATCAACATGCCCAGTTGAGCCTTCCACTTGAGGAAGAAGAGACATATGGGGCAGAATGACCTCAGCTGAGCTGCCCCAATTAGCCCAGGCAGGATCAGTTGAGACTCAGCAACCCCACATGGAAACTAAATGAATGGTGGTTTTGTGTGAGACTTTGAAGATGCTTGTTATGCAATAAATACAAGCACTGAAAAAAATGCCATTTATCCCACTCTTGTGGCTTTCTCCAGGAAACATATGGAGGGCCTCAGCACATCTCACCCATAGTGAGAAGCTGCCTAGTTCCTTCCAGTTCAGATAAGACCCCATCAGTAACTACAGAACAAATCACAACACTTTAGGTCTGGATGAGCAACTAGCGATTATTACATCTTACAAATGAGGTATCTAAAAGTGACACAGAGGGTCAAAGGCACACAGGTGGTACATTTGTAGTTATGTCTGCAGTTTCTGGGCTTTCTAAAGAATATGAACATTTGAAAGAGAACAAACCTGGCATAAACGAGGGCTGTCAGATCAGAGAGCAGAGATGAAGCAAGATAAAGTCTGTTGCTCAGGCTGAAGCATAGACAGAAGTGAGGTTGTTGTAATTTTTTTTTTTCTAATTTAGTCGAGAGATCTCTTTCCATAAGCTGAGAGAAGAACTCTCTAGAAGTGTCTTATAAAGAGGAAAGTAAGGTCTGAGAGTGTGTGAGTGTCAGGTGAGACACAGGAGGTAGAATGAGAATGCACAGAACAGAAGAAACGTATTACTCACTGGTCCCTGAGAGGTTAGAGGTGCTAACTGGAGGCCAACAGGAAGTCCAGAGGTGGAACTGAGTGAAATGGTAGTAGGGAAGAGGAAGAGAGACAATGGACTATACCTTTATTAAGACTCATGGGTATTATCTCCGAGGTTTTCTGTCAGTTACTGTGGATTGGCTAAAGAAAATACTAGCAAAGAAGGAAACTTTTTGCATGATTCTGGTATTGACCTTTAGGTTTTATCATGGTTAGCAGCTGGGTTTGGGGTCATTGAGATGAGAAATAAGTAGGCTATACTCCAATCCTATACTTGGGGAAATTTTAACTAGGCCAAGATAAGGATTATAATTAGGTTTCAAATAACTGATGTCACCCGTAGAAACAGATGACAAAGCAGCTATATAGTAAATAAAATGATGATGGAGCCAATGCCTGTGCTTCCTGGAATATACTCAGTGCCGTGGTGGGCCAAGTGACATACAGTGGCTGGGAGATGGTATTATGACATTTAAATTGTTTTACTACCACTATCATTGTTTTGGAAGAAGGATGTAGCAATCCACTCCCGAGGTAATCCCAAAACAATCAGCCATCCCAAAACAATCAGCCATTGAAAACCCTATGAGGTTGCTATAAGTCGGACAGGACTCAACAACACCTAACAACAACAATATCATTGTTTTGCCTACCTGGAGCATATCAGAGTAACAGATTGCACCTCATAAGGTTCATACCATGAATTTCTCCCCTAGAGAGTTTCTCCTTATGCCTTTGGACCAGAAGCCCTTTCTACCCCAAATCAAGAGATTTCTAGTTACTTTGTGTCTATTTAGTAAGCAGCTGTTTATGTGGAGTTTTCCCTACACTATCTTATAAGTTTCCCTACACTATCAGAGTCACCCCAGTGTGCCTAGGGAGTGGAGTACACATGCTAGAAATTAGCTTGCTACACATTCAGGGCTGGGGTTTAGCTCAGTTGTTAGAATGCCACTCTGCACTCTCGGAAGCCCTGGGTTCAATATCCCCAGCACAGCAAAAATGGGAGAAGGACATGGCAATCCATGCCCAGAACAATCTCAAAACAAACAGCCATTGAAAATTCTATGAGAGTCGCTAGAGTCAAACTCGACACAATGGCACCTAAAAACAAAAACATACATTAATTACTGGCGTGTCTCGTATCCCTTCACCAAGTTCTGGTAACTAAGTTGTGCTGTAAGACATCACTTATTCCTATTTTGTTGATTCTACAATGCCATCCATTGTGGGGTGCACCACAAATTTAATAGCAGATTTTCAGAGGTGGAGGAGAGCAACTCTATGTTACCTACACAACTGGTGATGAGATGCATACCAGTTTCAGTACTACTAAAATAGGAAAAAACAATGCAATTAGAACTGAGAAAATACGCATTCCTTAATGCATGCAGATGCCCCATCGTTAGCATTTCCCTTTTTGTTGCATGGCTGTAGTGGTTCGATTCTTGTCCCATTAGCTCAACTCAAAAGCTATGATATTTTACCTATGTGTTTTAACTGGGTCTCTCATCCTTTTTTCTGACATGAAAATATTTTCAAAGGAAACCCTTCATATTCTCATTTTCATCTTAAGTAAGTATGAGATTCTGTCTGTTATGCTTAGAGATGCATGTGTCTTTCCATGTCTTCTGGGACAGGAAGCTGCCATCTTGAACAAGAGCTGTGGGTAGAGAAGTGGGACAGAGGTGACCTCTTAACTTCAGAAACCTCAGCTCTCTGAGGATCAGGAACTCACTGCAACTCCTCAGGGTTCTTAGTGAACCATTCCTGGCTGCACTAAAAATAGGAATTAAGGAAAAAGATCTTAGGGTGCTAAGAGAATCACTAAGCAGGTTGGAAAATGAAGTTCATAGAACAGAAAGGTAAATGTAGGCCATCAATATCCAGAACCAACCTCACATCACAGAACCCCTTGTTACCAAAGGGGCTTTTTCACCCTTAGAGACATCAATGCTGAGCCTCCCTTTGCCACAGCTGTGTCTTGCTGCCATGGGACAGAGCCATGACCACTGGCCTCAAAATAGCTGGTGTCCCTGAAGAAGTAGATACTGGAGGACACTGCTGTAAATGTCACTTAACACGTCCTCTGCCTGGGACATCCTTTGTACAGAGAGCTACATGGCTTGTTCCCTCACCTACTTTAGGTCTGTGCACAAATATCACCTTTTCAGTGGGACTTCAGTGACCACACTGTTTAAAATTGTGTATCATCAAGATCTGCCCCTCCTCCAACATATTCTAATCTGGTATAATTGCTCTAACGTTTTTCCATGTTATCAGCATCTGATATACCAAGTAATTCACTCCTTTGCTTTCTGCCCACTATAGAATACAAGCTCTGTGGTGAAGAAATTTTTGTCTGCTTTGCTCTCTGCCACATGTCTAGGACCTTTAAAATACCTGGCATAATGCAAGCATTCAATGCACATTCACTGACTGAATGAATGAAATATGAACGAATGAATGAAGTGATTCCCAGTTGTTCATGCTTCAAGTCACAAATTCTCAATTCAAAGTCTTCATAGTTGGTTGGTTGAGTTGGGGCCACAAGCTTAGGTCCCAGCTTCAAAGAAGGTAGGAAAACATTGCTTTCTACAACATTTGATTTTGCCTCATATCTTCCCTGGGCAAATCCCTGAATTTCATAACCATTCTATCTCAATTCTGAGTCCATTTTCTTAATACTGCTTCCACAGAGATGTCTCTGAAGCACAAATTTAATAATGGCACAATTAAATACATCACCTTCACATCTAAAAACTCCTTGTCTATCCCTGCCTCCACTCCTAGTCTATACCCGAAATTATTTGCCATGGCTTAAGGGTCCTTTCTGTTTGGGCACTGCTTGCCTCTCTTCCTGCTGTCTGGAATACTTTTCTCATGTCTGTCTACTAGGCCCCTACTCTTTCTCCAACACCTTGCAAACATACTTCTCTCCCTCCAAAACCCTTGTCCAATGTGATTTACATCTGGCCTTACTCCCACCCTTTCCTGACCTGGGGAAACTCCCATTCACTATTGCTTCTTCTTTATGCACTACTGGCATAGCCTTGTCATTGGTTCAGTTTCTTTTTTTCATTCATTCATTAGCAGCAGCATTCACTAACAACTTTTTGCATGCCATGTCCTGAGCTATGTGTTGGTCATTCAAGAATGGATGAGGCACTGCCAGCTTTGCCCTAACAAAGCTTATAGGGAAACAACTATGAAAACAATGCATTAGTAACTAGCATGAAAGCAAACTGCAAAGCCCTTTGATAGCACCTAATACTGAATGGAAATCTAGTGGAGTAGCTTAAATCTCAGCTGAGAACTACAGGGAGGAGGAAGTTTGAAGCAGCTGGTGGGACAACATTGAGGGAAGAGAAAGGATGAGAAAAAGTTTCAAGCAGAGAGTAGAAATGTCAAGGGTGAAGCATTGAGTTATGAAGTTTTCCATCCTCAAAAGTAGGGATACAGTGAATGAAGTACAGTTATGGGAAAGGAGCCAGGTGGGACATGATGCTTGAGGCAGAAAAGAGCAGTATCTCAGGCTCTAGGGACCATATTAAGAATTTTTGACGTGATCCTAAGATCAATGGAAAGCCAAAGAAAGATAAGAGTGGAGATAAGGAAGTTGTCTGGAGGCTGTGATGGAGATGGAACAGGTAAGAGGCCCTGAGGGTGAAGACAAAAGGTAACCTTGAGGGATTAGGAAGCAATTGCTCTGGTCAATGGACTGGCCACATTGCATTTTCTGAGGTTTATTAAGAATGCAGACTACTTACTGAGAATCTGTTTCAAGGCAAGCTCCTGAAGCAATTCACAGGCACATTCATGTTCAAAAAGCATTGTCCTAGTGGATTTCAAGCTTTAAATCTTACCTCAGTCCATGGTGGTGTTGTTGGGTGCCATCTCATTGGGTCCAACTCATAGCAACCCTATGCACAACAGAACAAAACACTACTGACACTGTGCTATGCCCAACACTATTGTCAGTGCTTCTCTGCTATTCATAGGTCATAGGGTTTTTGGTGGCTGATTATTTTTTGGGAGTGGGCTGTTGGGCCCTTCTCCCAAACCTATAACACCTGGTATTCCCAGGCAGTCTCCCATCCAAGTACTAACCAGGCCCAACCCTGCTTAGCTTCCCAGACCAGAGGGGATTAGACACAGGGTAGTATGGCTGCAGACTGCTTCTGTGTAAAATACTGCAAAAATTTGGCAAATGAACATACATATGCATATATCAGTACATATGGCTATATATTTGTATTTGTATATAACAAACCCACACATTAATGCCTTTGCACATAAATCAAGCAATAGGCAAATATTGCTGGAGACTGGAGCTTTCTAAATTGCCATAGAGGATAATTTGCAAAGTGATAAATTTTCCTGTTTCGAAAAAATACTGTCCATAGGATATGTAGGAGGAACATTGTACTTTCCAAACAATTATTACTAGAATAATATAGAAGTAACAAAAAGAAAGCATTCAAGTGTTTTGTGGGCAGGAATGTTTATATGTGGTAGCTGTGAGTCTGTGGACTGTGGCCTCATGCAGGTCCAGTTGACCAGTACAGGAAAATGGACTCGCTGCACTGCTGCTCTTGGATGATTCATGCCTTGTACAAGGAAGGACTGTTTAGGAGATACTAAGACTAGTCCAGAAACAGGGTGGCCGTATGTTGTTTATTAATAGCAGCACAGTCTGCCAACTGGCCTTTCTTGCCCTTTAGTTTTTGCTGGAAAACGAGTTAACTAGCAGGTTAATTGAATGCTATCTGGGAAGCACACACTCGTGGTTTTGTGTGTGTGTGTGTGTGTGTGTGTGTGTGTGTGTGTGCGTGCGTGTGTTATGTGTTTTGTATTTCAAAGGATCACACTTCAGGAGCTCCTGCATTCTGGTGAGCTGTTGAAACCGCCCTCCCCCTGATTTTTGGGTCCTCACCGGCCACTCTGGAACTCTGCCCACCTTAGCTTGCCGAGATGTGTCTGTCATTTTTGACTGAGTGTGATTCTATCAGCCCAGTGACTTGTCAGGTCCCAAAGAAATTAAAAAAGGAAAAGTCCAGATGGTGACATTTGTGGTGAAAAAGAAAAGTGTCTTTTTCAGTCAAGCTGCCTTCCAATTATTTAAATTCATACAGATTTTATTTATTTATTTGCCATTTTCTCTTCTAAAAGGAGAAAGTTCTGGGCCTGCAAACAGGTTACCTCTGGCCCGGTCATTGGTTGCGCCTCAGCTGCTCATGGCTAGAGTGAGTTTTACGGTGGAGCCAGAGGAAGGCATGGATGCTAGCCAGGAAGTAGCCCATGTCTCTGGAGAATGACTCTGCCCTATTGTCAGATGTAGTAGCACCTCCAAACCCTCCTCCCAAACATTTAATGTTTTAATAGAATGAAAGCCAATGTATTCTTTGCAAATTAGAGGAGCAGTGTAACTCTTGCCCCTTTATTAAGCCTAGCACCATGTGAGGTCCTATAAATGTTATGAATATCAACTAACATTTAATGAAAACTCATGTTTTAACCACTGTTCTAAATCCATTATATGCATTATTTTACTTAATCCTGATAACAACTGGATGAGATATATTCACATGAGCATTATCGTGGGTTTTTTTTCAGATAATAAAATGAGAAAAATGAAGCTTTAAGAGGTTATATAAATAGCTCAAGGTCACTCACTAGCAAGTAGAAGACCTTTAGTAAGAATTGGTTTATTTGATTTCACTGAAATCACCAAAATTTACAGTACCACAAGCAAACTCCCCAGAATTCTGCCCAGAAATTGAGGAATGATGCCCAGGTGCTCTGGGGAAGGCTGAATAAGACACCATGGTAAAATGCATATTAGGGGAGATGAACTTGGAGGTTGGTGTAGGCACTGACCAAATGCCTACACATTTGGTGGAGGGGGGGGAGGCGATACAGCATAAATAAGGCTATGGAGGCATGACTATGGCATTATTTGGGAAATACTTATGCTTAGAATGTAGCTCATATGTGGAACATAAGTTTAAAGAGGCCAGAGGCAATGCCATGTTGTCATGGGTATTTGTCTGCCAGGCTATGGAATTTGTTCTTCCCTTATATTTGGGGACATTTTAAAGTTAACAAAAATTATGTAGTCAGGTATACATTTTTTAAACCCTCCTTTAGTCATGTAGAGAATAAATTTGATATTTCTGTCTATACCCTCCTCTCTTCCTAGTCCTAACTTCCTATATCTCCTACATGGAGGCAGAGACCTAAGGAAGCTGTCTGTGTGGGTATTTCTACTTGCCAGCATTCTGTCCTTGGTCAGTGAGCATTGAACATTAGCCTTGCCCTAAGAGATACCTTGAGTTTAATGAAATGTACTCTGGTAAGAGAAGACAACTTGGTCGATTCCCTGCTTCCTTGACACTTCCAAAGGAGGGCCGAAATATGCAGACAAATTACGAATATTCTGGGAGTCTGTGGCAAGAGGATGTGGGTAAGGGAGCCCAGCCCTTCTCTTCTTCTCAAGGCAACTTTGGCCCATCTGTCCAGCACAGCTTAATTCCTGTAAATCATTCCATCTTCGTTGGACCCTAGATACCTCTACCCTTGTCCAAACATTTTGAGTCCAAATTTTGATAACTCATTCCTTCCCTCCAACCCAGTCTCTGACCTCAACTTTTCCCTTTTTAATTTATAATTCAACTCTCTGCCTCTCCTAACTTAGCCCTGACCCAAACCCATTCTGAAAGTTCTGTCTTTTTAGAAAGCTTAATGAATCCAAACCCCCATCTACCACTAGGGGAAAAACAGAAGGCCATTATGAGAAAATCCTTCTAATTAACCCAGCTGTGAGTCTTATGATAACAAAGATTTTTTCATGTTGTATGTAAGACACAGGATTAGTGATGGAAATTTGCCACTGGGATTCATGGAATATTCTTTCTGCAGCATCCTTAATCACTCTCTCAAAAGTGAATTTGTCTTCACTGATATTCAAAGATTATGGTGTTAGACAGTAGAAATCTAGATTTTTTCATATGCTTAAGTGAAAAATCTGTTACCTTGAAAAAATGTGAGATTATCTGCTCTGAAACATGTTACTGCCTCATCTTTGAATATCTTCCCTATTTCTATTTTCTTTGGGTTCTAATTCTTAAAATCTTTCAAAGTTCATATCGAATAGAGCCTTCTGTTAGGACATGTTCCAGGTGGGATGGTATCTTAAATAAGACAGTGTTCCTAATGTGAGTAAGAGTGTACTATCTGGAGACCATTAGAACATATGGACTCCTTAAGGTGATAGGATGGTGGAGAGATATATGAATTTAGTTATGTCTCAGTGACAATATTTTCAGGGCAATGACCTCTCCAATAAGCAAGGTCACTAAGGATCAGGGGATGTCAGTGTGTCCCCAAGTACCTGCATCTCTGGAACAGTATTGCCAACAGGATGTTAAAGTGATAATATATTTAAGGAGACAGATATCTAGACCACCATGTAAAAGTTTCAGAGTAGGTGTCAAGCATGTTTTGATTCCCATGCATTAAAGACCAAACAATTTGTGTTTCAGAGAAAGAATTAGATAGTGATTGGGGAGACGAAGTTTCCTGCACCATGTTAGGTAAACAGGACCATGCAGATAGCTTGATTTGCATTCCATGATACTTTGGCCTTGTGTCTGGTGCCCACTGAGTAATTTGGAAGGCAAGAGGCAAGCTAGGTAGCTGCTTTGGCAATGGAGTGAAGAATTGCTGATGCATGGGGCTTGGCCCATATTCTAGACACTTTGGACAAAGGATAAAGGAGGATTTTCCATGGAGCATATGAGAGTCATAATTCCACATGATCTGAAGTTGTTTGAAATCTTGCTAAAGTGGGTCACGTAAAGGGACAATGGGAACTCCAAGAGAGATGGTCTATTTGGAGTGATAACTAAAAAAACAAAGGTGGGGAAAAGACTAAATAGAGGAATATATATCTTCTAGAAAGTGCAAATCATGTTCCCAGCAGGCCTGTGAAGAATCTCAAAAGTACCCAAAAAAGAAAGGGTTGATTTTAAAGTGTTGTCAGGCTAGAGAACACAATGTCCTCTTAGCTGCTTAACAACTGAGTAAGAATAGCGTGTTCTTGCTGAGCACTGGGTCACAAAGCCTGTAACCACAGCGACTCTGGAGGCTGAGGCAGAAAGATCTCAAGGTTGAGGTTAGAGGCAACCTGTGTAACTTAGTGAGACCCTGTCTCAAAATAAAAAAATAGAAACGAGCCGAGGTTGAGCTCAGTAGTAGAGCCCTTGCCTAGCATGTGTGAGTCCCTGGTACTAGGTGAAAAAATGTAGGCTGTCATTGCCTTCTTTCTGTTCTTCTGGCAGTATCATTAAGTAGGAAAAAGGAGAAGAAGGAAGTATTACTAGAATCTGAGGTCCTTACTCCTCAACTGAAAACCCAGGAAACAGAAGTCGGTGGAAGGAACCAGATTTATTCAAAGCTGGGCCTGAAGAAGACAAAGGAGACTCTTCATCCCAAATCTCTATCTTGGACAGTTTTAGGGCACAATGAGCTTTTATGGGGGGAAAAGAAGGAGAATCTTGGAAGTCCCTACACTGGGCAGGGTCTTCATCATCCAGAGGTGTGCCTTACCTCTTCTCTGGGGGGAACCTCACAATGGACTTTGCTGTCCTGCAACTAGGTAACTAGGCTTGAGGAAGGGCTTCTCTTCAGCAAAAAGGCTTAGGAAGAAGGCAAAGGACACTTTCAAATGAACCCCTGTTAATAGGAGGACCATACCTTCTCTGTCTTGTGACTTGTCAAAACCCCTGGCCTAGGAAGAAAAAACAATTTTAATCTGAATGAAGTTCAGTGTTTTAACTATTAACATAGAATTGGGCACTTTCCTAAACTTGTCCTCCAGGTCCTAGTATCATGGATTAAGAACACTCTAGGCAAGTGTGAAAATGGAGCCTCTGAATCTAGACCATCTTATGTATATAAATAAAAGCCAAAATTATAATTAGAAAAGATCCACAAATTTCAGGAAGATTTTTATTTATTAGTTTGTTGTTTTTGTTTTGGGAAGACTTTTTTTTGAGGGTTTTTTTTTTCCTTTTTTTTTTCCATGTGAAACACATGATCAGTCTACCTACCTACAGAAAACAGGAAAGAGATTTCAGACTTAAGAGTGGAGATAATGTTGGGATAGGTCTTTAAAGAGGCTGGAAATTATAGAAATAAGAAAAGATATTGTCCTCTGATGCAGAAGATAAATAGCTAAGCATAGATGATAAAATAATGTAATTAAATCTGGAGTTTGATTATAAAAATTAAGGTAGTTATATCGCTAACATTCTAACCTGATCTTATTGTAGGATTCTTAATGCTACTATTTGGGAAATGGGTCTAACACTATGGTGTCTAAGAAAAAAATCAGGGTAGTTCTTGTCGGCACTCTGGGATGCCTCCAAGAGAAACATTCCTGGTTTATCATTCCAATCCCATATATTCCAGGCTCTCAAGTGGCATCTTTCTCCATGGTCTTCCTTTAATCACAGGTGTGGGATAAAATTAATTGGGAGCCCAGAAAGTTTATTAAGCAGTGTCCAGAAAAGCACTTCAGCAAGAACTGAGCTCTGTGGCAGCCTCCTCATCTGTTGAGTGGCTTGAGGTCATTCATCATAAGCAAGACATACAAGGTGCCATGGGGGAGAGCCACAAGTGTGAGAGGGGGAAAAAAAGAAGAAAATATGGCTAAGCATACACTAAGGCCAAGAAATTGTCCAGATTGAAAGTGAGACAAATTGATTTTTTCCTTTTCTACACCATTCTTGTTTCTAAAGAGGCCAAAAACATAGGTGTTAGTAAGAAGTGGTAGACCAGCTGTTTGAATTAACCATATCAACTACTGATTGTGCCATTGAGTATCTGTGGTTGTAGATATTAGAACAACCACTCTTGCTCCATAACATGACCCTTCAAATCTTGTTCACTCCAATCTATTGCTTCATGATTATAGTTATAGCTATTAGCCTCTAAAAGAGAAAAATGTCCAAATGTGTTCAAATGAGGACAGTAATGTTTAGTATATTATTTGTCTTTTTCTCTGCTTTCATATTTGACATCTACTCTTTTGAGCTAATTGGAGGGCTCATTCTATAGGTACATTGGTTAGTCCACTTCTGCTGCTATTAAAAAATATCTGAGACTGGGTAATTAATGTTGTTGTTGTTGTTGTAAAGAACAGAAATTTACTTTCCACGGTTATGGAGGCTAGAATTCTAAGATCAAGGTTTTGACAGTTTCAGTTGTCTAGTGAAAGGCTGCTTTCTGCTTCCAAGATGGTGCCCTAGTGCCACATCTTCCAGAGGAGAGAAGTACTGCGTCTTCACATGGCAGAAAGTTGATGTACAAGTGAGCTGACCATTGCATGAAGCTTCTTTGATAAGGATTTTAATCCCACTCACAAGGGGAGGAGACTTCATGATCATACAAGGCTCCATTTCTTAATACCTTTTTAAAGATCATTAAGATTATTAATTTTTTTTGCTTTTGCTTTTTTGTTTTTGTTTTGCTTTGTTGCTATGCTGAGGATTGAACTTAAAGCTTCATGCATGCTAAGCAAACATTCTAACATTGAACTAAACTCTACCATCAAGTTTTAACACCCACATTTTGGAGAGAACACTTCAAACCCTTGCATTGTCCCTTTTCATAGTCATCAGGGCTATTCACAGATGGTGTCATAAAATCTCACATTTTACTTGTTAAATCTGGAGCTGATTTAAGATAATTCAACCTTTTTAGGACCATTGCAATGTGCTAGCTACTAGGAGACAAAAGATAGAATGGATGAGATATCTGCTCCCCAGCAGCTCACAATATCTCATAGAGAAGACAGGCATAAATATAGTAGATAAAAGGCAGACAGGAAGTGCTATATTAGAAATAAAGTCCCTCCTCAAGTATTCAAGTGCATCTTTATTAGTTTGTTCAGATCTGTTTTCCTAAAGACAGAGGATATGTTCAAAAGTTTCAGAATTCTATTTTTAAAATTCTATACTTTGAAAATAATAAAGATTTCTCATAGTAATCTAACTCTTTGTATCATAAATTCTTGTAAGGAATAACTTTTTTATAGTAGTTTTAGGTTCACAGCAAAATTGAGAGGAAGGCCTAGAGTTTTCCCATATATCCTTAACTCACACATGCACAGTGCTTCCCCCACTATCAACCTCTGCGCCCAGAGTGGTAGATTTGTCACAATTGATGAATCTCAGTGAACACATTATAATCATCCAATGTCCCAATGCTCTTTTTCAGATAGTCAAGTCACGTCCCTCATTTCTTTTCATATTTTCTTAGAGATGAAGTTTGAATAAAGCAGGGGTTTATGAGATGTTCTTTTGGTAGATGAATGTGACCACTTAGTACGTTCCTGGACAGTTGAGGGATGACAATTCCTATGACACCTTGCTCAGTGTCTGATTTAAAATCTGGTTTATAATCACCCAAGCATCCTTTTGTAAGACAAGTTGCTGAAATGTAGATCCCACTATGCAAATTGCTTTTTGTTGAGCTCTCAGTAAAAATTACTCCAATTTTTTGACTGTTGTTATACTACATTCCACATTCAATGAACTATGGCAAGCCCAGGCATGTTTATTTAAATGGATTTTGTTGAAATGTAACACTAGCCTTCTAACACCTGTTTGCATTTCCATACAGGCTCAATAGAAAGGAAGTGCTATTCTCATGCCGAACATGAAGAATAATATCCTATTTTTTTCTGCTTCTAATGGAGGTTGGAAAGTAAATTCTTTTTATCATCTTTTTCATTTATTCATTCAGTTAATCTTTCATTCATCCATCATGTTTTGAGCACCTACTCTGTACCAGGCTCTCTAGATAGTAACTGTTATACAAACTGGATCAGGCAGGAGGGGACAAAACCACATTAGTAAAGGATTTATTTCTCCCCAGACTACCAACAACCATGTCCAGTACAGGATTCCAGCTATTCTTTTTCCAAGTTACTTATTTTGTTGTGAACATGTATAAGCATGCTGTTGTATTCCAGCCAATAAGAGTGTGGATGCTGGAGTGATATTGCCTGTATTCAAAGCATAGTTCTGTCAGTTATTAACTGTGTCACCTTGGTAAAGTGGTTACATGTCTTATCTATAAAACAGGGATGATAATTATTGTACCTATTCAAAGAATTTTTGAGAAACTCGTGCCTGGCAGATAGCAATATTCAAGGGACACGAGTTGGCTTTTATTTTCATCTTTCAGAGCCAACACAGCATTTTTGTGCATTTGACATATTCGTGTGTGGGTTTCAGATTGTGTTATATTTTTGTATATGGCCATATTTTGTTTATTTCTTAGAGATGATCGGAATGAGGAATTTTATCCATTCCCCTTACCATCCTACATTTCACTTCTAGGACTTCTACAGGATTCTAGGAATGAGGCAGGATAGAAAGACAGGGAAAAATCTAGGGGACATGGGAAAGAAGAGAGTCCTCATTCTGGGATCTGGTTTAAGTCTTGCTGGCTGAAAACCAAGAACTCTTGACATAACTACCAAGAAAATTGCTGTGCGGACTGTCTGCATAGGGGCATTATTTTGAGAAATATTTTCAATGAAAATGTTAAAATAGCTATGTTGTTGTTGTTGTTAGGTGCCATTGAGTCGGTAGCCGACTCATAGCGACCCTCATAGGGTTTTCAATGGCTGACTGTTTCGGGATTTCCTTGGGAGTGGATTGCCAGGCCCTTCTCTCATTCTTGCGGTGCTGGGAATTGAATTCGGGACCTCAGAGACTGCAGCACAGCACTCTAACAACTGAGCTAAATCCCAGCCCAAAATAGCTATGTTGTTGTTGTTGTTGTTGTTAGGTGCCGTGGAGTCGGTATCCGACTCATAGCGACCCTCTGTACAACAGGGGAAACACTATTGTCAGTGCTTCTCTGCTGTTCATAGGGTTTTCAATGGCAGATTGATTTTTGGGAGGGGGTTGCCAGGTCCTTCTCCCAAGCCTGCAGCTTCTGGTGTTCCCAGGAGGTCTCCCATCCAGGTACTAACCAGGCCTGAACCTGCTTAGCTTCCGAGATATGACAGGATCGGATGCCACAGGGCTACCGCTGCAGGCCAAAATAGCTATAGTTAGAATAAAAATGCATGTGATCTTTGAGTTTCCCTTCTGTAATTCTGTGCTTCTTTGAGAACTTCACAAATGGGATTATGGGCCAGGTTGGCAGTGAGCACATCCCCAGGCAACTCCCTTGTGACTCTTCTTATCTATAAACCTATACATTGTACCTCCTGGGCTACCTTATAACCCCATTTTACTAAAATAGCATTATTATTAAAGGGAAGTTTCTTCAATAGGAGGTCTAACAAAATGTTTCTACTTTAGACTCTAAAAAATAGGACTTCTTCTTTCAGCCCATTTTGACCTGTTTCTGCCTTAATGGCATTTCTCTAAAACAATATATCCTGTGAAGCAGCCCCCTGGTCTCATCTGCATAGGGGAAAGTTCTTTGTCATGGAGGGAATGGGTATAGTCCATTGTCTTGTTTAGACTTGGATTGAATTATAGGTTACAGCCTTTAAGCAATGTAATCCCAAGTTAAATAGAGTTCATAAATCCCCATTATGAAGACACCTAAAGGCATTCTTCTCCCTTGAGAAGGTTGCTTCCCTGTCCTGGACATATGATTCCTTTCTTAGGCAACACCCTATATATGTGCCCATTCTTCACTCTGAAGTATGTACTATTCTTTACCTTTACCTAATAAACTTTACAACTATTTTACTCTTGCTAACCCATCCCGAAATTTGTTTCTGTGACTGAGCCAAGGACCTAGCATCCCCTGAGTGGAGGTCCCAAGAAGTGGAACTCCTCAGGGCAGGCAGTAATGTTTGGGTACAATGTCTCTCCCTGCCAGTAACAGGAAGAATCTTGAATTGGAGATGGAGAGATGGGACTGAGGATAGAGGAAAGAAGTCCTAGAAAGGCTAATAGGGCAACTGGGTCAGAAATACAGGATACCAGGTATTAGTATTCAAAATATTCCATGAAATCCTCTAGCATAAAATCATCTTTTTTTCAGATGATGAACTGTAACTAGAAAGGGTAATCTCACAGATAAGGACTGGTGGAGTTGAGACTGCCAGTTCATTCTAAAGTCAACAAATGTGTTAACTCATTCCTAGCACTAGCAAGTCTGTTTTTTCAGTTTCTTTTTTGCCTCATTCCCCTATGCCTTACTTCCCAATGATAGTTAATCTTCATTGTCAGCTTGATTAGATTTAGAGTCACTAAGGAGGTTTGCCCGCCACACATGTTTCAGCTTGTCCTACTGTGTGGGCTTGAGTGTTGTTCTGACACTAGTATCTCAGATGCCAGCAGGGCCACCCTTGGTGAACAGGTTTTAACTGAGCTTCCAGACAAAGACAGACTATTAAGAAGGACCCAGCAGCCCACTCCTAAAACAATTAGCTATTGAAAACCTATTGAATAACACAAAACACTGTCAAATACTGTGCCAGAAAAAGAGCCCTTTGGCCCCTGGCTGGAAGGTATTCAAGAAATGACTGGGAAAGAGGTATCTCCTCAAAGTAGAATTGACCTTAATGATGGCAATGTGGTAATGTCCTTGGGACTTCCTTTTGCTGATATGACATGACTCAAAATGAGAAGGAACATAGTGGCTGTGATGTCAGGCCCAAGCACAGAAAGATCATGTGCCTAGCACAGTGTTTGGTAGTATTCCGTCCTGCTATACTTAAGGTTGCTATGAGTCAGATCTGACCCTATAGCACCCAACAACAACAAAGGTGATGGGTGAGGCACACCTTTGGACATATCTGTGAGGGTGCTTTCACGGAGGATTAGCTGAAGGGAGAAGATACTCCCTAAAAATGGATGACACCATCCCATGGGCTGGGAGTCCAGATGGAATAAAAGGGAAAAAAGGAGAAAGGCAACCCAGCACCAGCGTCCCATTCTCTCTGCTTCCTGTACACCAAGAAGTGAAGAACAGCCTCACCACAAACTCCCCACTACTATGATGGATTGAATTCTCTGAAACTGTGAGCCAAAATGAATAATTCCTTCTCTTAAGTTGTTAGGACAGCTATTTGATCATAGCTATCCAAAGCCTGACTTATACATTCTTATACATTAACTCATAAAACCAGCCCTGCCTAAAAGAAGAATAAGGGAAAACAAAAAAGAACATCGCCAATCCTACAAACTCCTAATCAGTAATCCTTTAGTTTTATAGAAACCAGGTGTGTCTGAAATGCCTGGTTGCCTGTGAACAACATTGAAATCACATCAAGAGAACTGATTATTGTAAGAAATAATGACCACTCTGGCACCTACAGGCTATGATTAAAATTAAACTCCCCAGAAACCTCATACAAGCTTTCGTGCATGTGACCCCTGGCAACATGGAATTTGAGTGAAAGCCCTTCATATTTCACTTTCCCACTTGTTGCCAATAAAGCTCTTTATCCCTCATCTCTCTCTTAAATTATTGGTTTCATTGGATGGCAGCAGAACTGGACCTTTTATAGACACAAACTTTATGAAATAGGTATTATTATACCACTGGGAAGCTGCAGACACCAAGGAACACAGTTCTGTGACCTGCTCAATGTTGTGCAACTAGTTAAGTAAGAACTGTGGTGGTTTTGTTGTTAGGTGCCATCAACTTGGGTCCAACTTATAGCAACCCTATGTACAACAGGGGCTGGGATTTAGCTCAGTTGGTAGAGTGCTGCACTGCAGTCTCTGAGGTCCTGAGTTCAATTCCCAGCACCACAAATAATGGGAGAAGGACCTGGCAATCCACTCCCCAGGCAATCCTGAAACAGCCAGCCATTGAAAACCCTATGAGGGATGCTATGAGTAGGATACCAACTGGACAGCACCTACCAATAACAACTACCCTCTAATTTTGGGCTGGGATTTAGCTCAGTGGGTAGAGTGCTGTGCTGCAGTCTCTGAGGTCCCGAGTTCAATTCCCAGCACCACAAAAATGGGAGAAGGACCTGGCAATCCACTCCCAAGGCAATCCCGAAACAGTCAGCCATTGAAAACCCTATGAGGGTCGCTATGAGTCGGATACCGACTTGATGGCACCTAACAACAACATGTACAACAGAACAAAACACCCCCTGACACTGTGCCATGCCCAGCACTATTGTCAGTGCTTCTCTGCCATTCATAGGGTTTTTAATGGCTGCTGCTTTCAGGAGTGGGCTGCCAGGTCCTTCTCCCAAGGCGACAGTAAGTGGTATTGAGATGCCCAGGCTGACCAAGAGCCTGGAGTCAGCCCGAATGACCCCCTTATCTTAGGATTCTGTCTTACAGGCACCATTCCACAAATTCCGTTAAAAGATCACTGGATCAGAATGCTCTGGGCCAGAACAAACGGCTGTAGATATGGGCAGTAACTTCCAAGAACTTCCAGACCTCAAGATAACAGAAATATCATACTTTAGCAACTCAAAGCCTCACCTTATCTGACTTTTGCTTTCTCATCCCCCCATTCCCTGCTTGTAATACACAACAAAAACCTTTACTCTGCAACGAGCTGAGCCGAGGTCCCAACACTGAACTCTTGAGCCGGTGAGGTGTGGTACCCTCGAGCTCGAGCTTTAATAAGGGCTCTTTGTTATTGCATGTGACTTTGGACTCCCTGGTGGTCTTTGGAGAACTCGAACTTTGGGCACAACAGTATTCCCAGGTAGTCTCCTATACAAGTATTAACCAGTCCTGACCCTGCTTAGTTACTGAGATCTGATGATATCAGACACCAGGGTGGTATAGCTGTAGGCAAATAACTAGAATTTTTAAATTAGGTGTGATCATAAATTCTTGATAAAGGGAAAAAAGATAAAATTATCAAACATAAATTTATTTACGTAATCTGTCTTATTTGTAAAATAGTAGGAAAAAAATTACCAAGTATTAAATAGTGTTCCTCTAGATAGAGGGCCTGCAGCCATACTGCTGTGGCATCCAATCCTGTCAGATGTCAGAAGCTAAGTAGGGTTAGACCTGGTTAGTACTTGGATGGGTGACTGCCTGGGAATACCAGGTGCTGTGGGCTTGAGAGAAGGACCCAGTAACCCAGTCCCAAAACACAATCTGCCATTGAAAAGCCTATGAATAGGAGAGAAGCACTGACAATAATGTTTCACCTGTTGTATATAGGGTCTCTATGAGTCGGACACTGACTCAACAACACCTAACAACAACAATCTAGGTAGAAAAAATATGTGATTTTTATATTTGTCTCTTATAAAAATTATTTTAAAGATTTTCTACAATTGAAATACTTGCTTTTATAATAAAATGACATAACAAATGTTATCCTGAAAAATAAATTAGGTCTATGAATGTGGCATTGAGCTAGGGGTTCAATGAAAGAAAAATAGTGGACAATTAGTCTTTATTTTCCTCAGGGTCAAATGAAGAAATTGGCCTCTAAGAGCCCTCCTATCTCTCACTTAGCTTCAAAAATATATGGCAAAAAAATTCTCAATGAAATCATAATTTAGTCCATTTGTCCTTATATTAATGATACTGTTTTACAATTTCCACATTCAGTTGGATTCCCTTTCTTAGGAATAGGCACAAATATGGATCTCTTCCAGTCAGTTGGCCAGATAGCTATTAACAGGAAAAGAATTGATGCTTTTGAATTACGGTGTTGGAGATGAATATTGAATACACCATGGACTGCCAAAAGAACCAACAGATCTATTCTAGAAGTACAACCAGAGTGCTCCTTCGAAGCAAGGATGGCTAGATTGTGTCTTAAGTATTTTGGACATGTAGTCAGGAGGGACCAATCCCTGGAGAAGGACATCATGTTTGGGAGAGTGGCAAGTCAACGAAAAAAAAGAAAACCTTCCATTAGATGGATTGACACAATGTCTGCAACAATGGGCTTAAACATAAATAAGATCATGTGCCTGGCACAGAATTGGGGAGTGTTTCATTCAGCTGTACATAGGGTCACTCTGAGTCAGACTCAACTCGATGGCACCTAACAACAACAACAACAATTGGCAACACATTCCCCAAACAATCCTGAAACAATCAGCCATTGAAAACTCTATGAGGGTCACTGAGTCAGACCCAATTCAACAGCACCTAACAACAATTGGCTACTAAAACTGAAATTAAATAAAATTAAATAAAATTTAAAATCCAGTTCCTTGGTCACAGTAGCCACATTTGAAGCGCTGAATATCTGCATGTTGCTAGTGGCCACAGGCTATGTATGATATTGGATAGCTTAGATATGAAACATTTCTATCCTAACCAGATGTTTTACTGGACAGTGTAACAATGACAAATTCTTGATATATAGAGCATTTTATAGGGAGATATGTAAATCTTTTTTGATGAGACAAAAGTGACTTGCCCAAGATCATATAGGAAGTCCTTCCTGTTTTCTAATCCATAATCCTGCCTTCTAAAACTAAATATCTCCAACTCTTAGGAAGAGTGCTGTGGAAGACCACTGATGCTCACTGCAACTCACAGATTCTTTGGAAAGGCTGCCACAAGTGATCAAACAGCAAATAGTGATGACTTTTTTGTGCTTTGCAATCTGGTTGAAAGCCCAAATTTTGTGAATTTAAAATGATACATAGCCAGGTACACTGGCACATGCCTGAAATCCCAGTGACTTGGGAGTTAGAGGTAGGAGGATCATGAGTTTGAGGCCAGAGGCAGCTTATGTAACTCAGCAAGACCCTGACTCAAAAATTAAAAAAATTAAAAATGGGATGGGGATGGAGCCTAGTAGTAGGGCACTTGCAAAGTATGTGCAAGTCCCTGGGTTCAATCCCTCAGTACTGAAAAGTTTTTAATTAAAAAATATACAAATAGAATTGTTTTTAATTCCTACTATTAAAAGAAATAGGTAAAATAGGCAAGAGTTCATAATCTTGGTAATCAGGTGTCAAGACATGGGGAGGATAGGTAGAGAATTACTATTTTTCATTAATTACTAAGTTGAGTACCTGTCCTGTCTGCAGCCATAGAGCCCTAGCAATGGATCCCACCTGATCTCAGAAATGAAGAAGGGTTGGCCTGGTTAGCCCTGGGATGGGAGACTGTCTGGGAATATCAGGTGCTGCAGGCTAGAGAGAAGAATTTGGCAATCCACCCCAGAAACAATCTGCTATTGAAAACCCTATACGTAGCAGAGAAGCAGTGACACTAGTGCTGGGCATGGCACAGGGTCAGGGAGTGTTTCATTCTGTTGTACTTGGGGTTGCCATGAGTCAGACTCTACTCGATGGCACCTAACAACAACAAAAAGTACATGCATTAATTTAAGAGAGAGATTACAAAAAGAAAGAAAATCATTGGAGCTTTTATTTTATGGCATTATGTACTACTTCGCCCCTGTAGATCAAATAATCTCAGCTCTATTCTTTTTGAATCCTTCATTTTCCAATTGTTATTCTTTGACATAATTGATTCTCCCCTGTATATTCCCATGAAAGTTTTAATATAACAAAAATACTACCTATTAGAACCCTCAAATATATGACCTAATATAGGCATCTATTTTCTTAATTTTTAAATCTCTATTTCATTTCTCTTGGTATTTACCATTAATGTCTAATTTTGAATAATTAAAGTCAAAAATATACATAGCATCAAGTGGGCTCTTGAACATTATTTATTGAGTATGTAAATATGTGCTGAAACAAAGA